>OMOV01088762.1:0-15870 GCA_900312565.1 Beryx splendens | reverse complement strand
TAATGCTGATATGTAGGAGGAGACTAATGCAGAGACAGCAATGCCACAGGCCAGGACCAGATTGAGGGTGTTACCGCTGCGATGGGTGAGTTCAAGAACAAATCGACCAAAACCAAAGGTATCAATAAGTGCTGAGAAAGCCTTGCTAAGAGAATTAGATGTGTTGAAATCACTATTAAAATCAATGTTAGTGGCTCAAGTTACTAGGTTGGAGATAAAATCAGAGAGTTATTCACAGTTATAAAATGATACAAAACAAGGACTTCAAACAATGCAAATTTACTATAAACATTGGGATTAAGATTAAAATTAGAGTTGTCATCAGTCACCAGATCTAAACATCATTAAACCTTTATGGAAAGTTGTGGAGCACAGAATAAAGTAGATTCCCAGCTCCTTCATCTATGAAAGTGACTTTTTTTGTTGAAGAAAGTTCCAATATCCTATAATACAGTTCAGGACTTGTATGGCAATCCAAGGAGAACTGAAGCTGTGTCCTATTTCTTAGTAGGTACTTATATTCATATATTAGGTGTTTCTGATATTTTTGTCTACCCCTGTAAGCTGACATAGGCCGATACCAAAAAATAAACAAAGACAGAGTCAATTACAAAACCTATACCATACAACTTGGAAGAATGTTTGCTGCCTCGGAAATGTCCATGTTTGCCCATAGCTGTTGTGCAATGGGAGCTCCAATATCTGATGTCAAGTCAGCCACTAAAAGTCACCACTGAAATGCCCGGTGCTTGCAAACACTAAACAGATATCCGACAACTTGGAAGGAAGTCCATACCCTACTCTGCCCTCCAAAAACAAACAACTACTTTTTTGGTCTTAAAGGTCAAGGCTCTAACTACAGTTTAGGTTTCATATCAACAAAAGTATTCCCATAATAGCCTTTAAAACATATACAGTCCACTTCTGCAGCAACAATAGTTTTGTTTGGGCACAAATGAAAGTTTCACTCTTCATACAATTATTTTTTTGCTATTTCATGAGTAAAGTAAAAGTAAACGTGGAAATATCCCAAATGGAAGTATAACGTATAAAAGGATGAGATATGGTATATAAGAGCACTTTTTTATAACACAATTTTTGCTTTGAAACAATGAAAAAACACCATTAAGGCTTGGGTTGTGGGAAATGTGATTGTTGTGGAGGTGCATTATGAAGTATTTTCGTTGTTTCTATGTTTCATTAGTCTTCGTGAGTAAAAAAAAATGCATTCCAAAACTTACAGTAATGCAGCTTTAAATGGACACCATACGGGTCAACTTTTTCCTCAGAGGTTAGGTGCGCACGATTATGTGTCCGGGGTACACCGGTGAGCGGAGCCTTCGACACCATCACTTTACTGTAATCTCCCGTCCTGCTCCCCCCACACGAGATATGATGAGTTGTGAATATGCGCACCTATAATGCAACGAGAGGGCGTTGCCACGTTTTAATTTGTCCAAAGTGATTGGCTGAAAAAAATGTCAGTCGTTTTGTACGAACGTCGCAAACAAAACATACCCGCCCAGTGTCCCTTGGATGAGGAGAGAACAGGAGCTTCGGCAGAACAGGGAAATGAAGTTGTCAGACAGGCCAGCCCAGCAACACTCTCTGCAACTTAGCCAGCTAGCAAGTTAGGTGACGGACGGTCACGAGTAAAGAGATTTACATGAAATATCATGGCTATCAAGGTCGTCCGTTTGTAGCTACACTTAGCACACGTTAGATAGCTAACGTTAGAGGTCGCAGATAGAGGCTTTTCTCAGTATTGTGGAGTAAGTTACTGGTAACTACTTGCTAGCTGACATTAGCTAGCTATCCTTTAGCCACCGAGCCTCCTTCAAATTCAAAACTAGTGGTCACTTGGTGAGTCTTGTCAGCCTGAACTGAATAATATTTCGACAGTTTGTGTGTTTTTCTATGCTGTTCGCTAACTTATCTTCTTGCTTAACATAAACGTGAACGTTAGTTTGCTTGTCTCTACAGCCAGCTCACAAGCTAGCATGCTGAACTTTGCTGATGAATGTTGCTGTAACTTCGTGTCCTTAATGTTTGTTTCCGTGACATCCTTGTTTTGGTTAACAACTTAACGTTTGTTTTTAGTCTGCTGTGCTAGTGTTACCATCACCCAGTGGAGTCAGTAACGCAAGCGCATTATTGTTACTTGGTTATTTTAGCTCTAATGTTAACTTACCAGGCCATGTAGCAACGTTAGCTAACGTTATGTGAGTTGTTTATAGGTTTTAACACACTGACTGTATACATTCCTTTCAACCAGTGTCGATTTCACTCAAGTAACGCAGTAAGCTGAAGCCTTGCTCTCTTCAGGTGTGCGCTTTTCAGACCATTTCCTGTCTCTCAGAGGTGCAGGAAGTTAAATGTTTTAATTACACATTGCAGTTGGCTCTTCTCTCCTTTTGAAACAGTGTCTTGCTTCATCAGAGATCGGGCTTGGATTACTCTGCCTCCATCATGCCTTTTCCTTTTGGGAAGTCTCAGAAGAGTCCAGCTGAAATAGTGAAGAGTTTGAAGGAGAATGTGGCATACATGGAAAAGCTGGATGCTACAGAGAGCAAAAAGTGTGATAAGGTCAGCAATGGTGTAATGTGCATTTTTTTCTTCTCTGGCTCTGTGGTTGAAAGTGGGCTCTTACTCTTAACTGATGGTCCCAGTCATTGACTATTTTTCTGTTGTTAAGGTTGCAGAGGAGGTGTCAAAACACCTGGCTACTCTGAAAGAAGTGCTGTGTGGAACAGGTGACAAGGAACCTCAAACTGAGGCAGTGGCTCAGCTCGCACAAGAGCTGTACAACACCAACCTCCTCATTGCTCTCATTGCAAACCTGCAGAGGATTGATTTTGAGGTGGGGGGGGGAAATGTATTTCTTTCCGTCATGACGTGTATGTGTGTGTGGAAAAGTATTGATTTCTTTGTGCAGACACTGAAGGGTGTGAATGCCTGATTGGGATAGCTAGGCCCGAAGCAAAAATATCTTTGCATAGCACCCAGGCAGCTATTCATTGCAGTGACTTTCACAGGGGAAGAAGGATGTGGTCCATTTGTTCAGCAATATTGTGCGACGTCAGATTGGTACTCGCACACCCACGGTAGAATACATCTCTTCACACCCACAGATCCTCTTCATGCTTCTGAAAGGGTAAGTTCCACCTTTCCAGGCTACAGGAGTTTAGTGTTTGATGTGCCAGATATGTGTGCCAGGACTGTTCAGTTAGACGTATTAAAGGGAAATTCCACCCTCGGATACTCTTACACTGTTACATATCAATTTATGAGCAACACATTCCATGAGTTATGTTATGATAAAGTGTTGTTGTTTGCTTTTTTTTTGTGGGCCCGCTTTCCCTCAACCTGCCTCGTGATTTTCTGCATTTCCTAGAATGTCTTTTGACAACTCCCAGAGAACAGGCACGAACTTGTTGCATTCAGCTGTGGTTTATATGTGCAGGTGGAGGGAGCGATAGCAGAGCGAGAGTCACACAGTGGAGGAAAAGTGCGAGTCACGCCACTTATTCAAAACATGTCTTATGGCTGCATTACATTATGGTCTACTGTCAGTGGGAGACGTTGGTGTCTCTGCCACTTCTATGATGGATTTCTCCTTGTATGATTGTAATATTGGTGCAACATGTCAAATTTAGAAAGAAGCCATTCCTCTGATTCTGCGGAGCTGACTGCAAAATCTGATGTTTACATTTCCTGCTATTAAACTCCATTGTGGCTGCGCTGTAAATATCTCGACGTAATGCATGCGGTCTACATTTGGCCAATTATCTATGAGAATAACAACAACACATCACCATACAACAAAATAGTTCCATAAATGCAAGGTGCATCGCCAAGTGTTTTAGGGCAGATTTTTCCTGCAGGTGACATAGATTTTGTGCTTTTTCATTTGTGTTGCGTCTAGAATTTATATTTTTATGATTGGTACATTACTTAACTAGAAGGCCTAACATGTATAAACCTGCACAGATATGAGTGTGCAGAGGTGGCCCTGAACTGTGGAATGATGCTGAGGGAGTGCCTGCGTCACGAGCCGTTGGCACGGACGGTGCTCTTCTCTGAAGAGTTCTACTGCTTCTTCGGTTACGTGGAGCTGTCAACCTTTGACATTGCCTCAGATGCTTTTGCCTCATTCAAGGTACACCGCTAAATTTGCTCTCCGATTACATTATCTTTACACTAACAGATCTAATCTAACATCCTGGTCTCGGTTTGTGCCTTATCAGGATCTTCTCACAAGACACAAGATTATGTGTGCAGATTTCCTGGAGACCAATTATGACAGGGTGAGTCTTCTAGTGTGGATTTTGAAGAGAAAAAATGCTCATGATATAGTTAACATACACATTTGGAAACTTTAATTTTTTCCTATCAGGTGTTTACAGAATACGAGAAGCTCCTGCATTCGGACAACTACGTCACCAAGCGACAGTCTTTGAAGGTACTGTCACCAAAACTATCAAATCCAGAACTTTTAACAGCTGTTTGAAACTATTATGAAAATCCCTGTCAAACATTTATTTGTGCTAATGATTCATCATGGGTAACTGGCATGCTCACTTGATTTAACTGACTGGACATTGAACCAATCAAAGTGCTATTCATTCAATTACTTAACTATTTTTCAGCTCCTTGGGGAACTTCTCCTGGATAGACACAACTTCACTGTCATGACCAAGTACATCAGTCGGGCCGAGAACTTAAAGCTGATGATGAACCTGCTCAGAGATAACAGCCGCAACATCCAGTTTGAAGCATTCCACGTCTTCAAGGTGTGTATTACTGTGATGCGACATCATAAGAAATTGCAAAAACTTTTCCTGGCCTTATGGGACATACTACATCATCCCAACGATTTAGAGTACAGTGAAGTTTAATTGCAAAATGCTACATATCTTTTTTTGGGGAGAAAATCATTAAATGGAGTTCATCAGTCAGTAGGTTTTAAATCTATACAATACCGTCTATAAAATGGAGGACTGAAGTTGCTGAACGAGTGAAAGTGTCTACTTAATTTTGGAATCCAAACACTGGCTTGTGGACAAAAATGCTAATCTTGTACCCTGCCTAAGAGTTTTGTTCCAAAATTACACACACTCTCATATTCACTGCTGACATGAAAGTTGAGCACATTGTGGGTTAGAATTAGGAGTCATCTTAAGATATTTGCTTATGAAGTAGTTCATGTTTGTTTTTCAAATATTTTCTGATGAAGTTCACCTAGCAAAATATTTTCAAAATGGATATATAGTATTTTGGAATAAAACCCTTCATTTGCTGTGTGTTTGTGCAAGCAGTTATATTTTGTCAAAATGGTGGATATCTCATCTTGGGGTGAAACTGTTCAATGGTATGTTCCATACTAGGGCTGTCAAAACTGGCCAAAAATGACGTTCGAATATTCCTTCTAAAAAAACACATATGTTCGAACATATTCAAATATCTATTTTTGCGCTTTATGTCCATAAGATGGCAAACCAATACAACGAGAGACATAACAACTTGTATTCAACATAAACATGTCTACATACCTACACATTACAAAATAAACAAAGTAATGTCCTGTAACGTTACCGAAGCAAATCAAAGCCCGGGATATTAAGTGAAGTTTCACGGTGTATAGAACAGACATTCAGCGCTCCGAGCGAGCTGTGCTGTGATGAACATGGAACAACGGTGGAACGGTAGGCTAACTGTAGCTTACATAGCTTGCATACAACTTTGTTTCCAGGTTCCACAATTTTGCCATCTACTGACCAAAATCCGAAGTATTTCCAAACGGGGCTTTTTAGATTGCTCGGACTGCAAATCACTCTCTCTGCGGCCGAGTTAGGTTGTGAACAAGAACCTCCTTGTTGTGAACTCTCTGCCATCATTACCACGCTTGTTTCAGCTTGACATCAATGAAGGTGACGTTGTGTGACTCCTGTCCGTCATGCAGCGCAGCGACCCAGGCTCACACGAGAATGCAGACAGCCGCTGTAGTGCAGCTTTTTTTTTTCACAATCGAATATTAATTTTCACAATCGAATGTCTGTTTGTTTTTTTACACGAATATATTTCGAATTTAGAATATTCGTTGACAGCCCTATTCCATACATCCCTCTCTGCTCTCGCAGGTATTCGTTGCAAACCCCAACAAGACTCAGCCTGTGCTGGACATACTGCTGAAGAACCAGGCCAAGCTAGTGGAGTTCCTGAGCCACTTTCAGACAGACAGATCCGAGGATGAGCAGTTCTGTGATGAGAAGAACTATCTGATTAAGCAGATCCGGGACCTGAAGAGGCCCACGGCACCGGAGGAGGCGTAAGGGCGCGGGGACGACCGCTCCGGCAGGTGGTGTTAGTTTTAGAGGTGGCGGCTGGAGCTATAGCACACTCGGAGAAGGCGAAGTGAGAGTGTCCGAGACGTGCTTCTTTAGGATCCAATATAAAGTAAAAAATTACTTCCTTCACTTTTTTTTCCTTAGTGTGGACGTGGAGGTGATTTCCATCAGGCAAACTGTGAGTGGGCCAAGAACTGTTATTTAAACCATAGTGCTTCTTTAGTGATAATGAAACGCATCTAGTCAGAGCTTGTAATGTTGGACCTTTAACTGTTACCCTTAGATAAGCAATTTCCTCATACATTGTCGCTGGCAAAGACCTTACAATGACAGAAGCGTTGTCCCATCCACAGCCAACACAAGCTCTGAGGTGTTCTTGAAAGCCTTTTTCAGAAAGATGTCAATATTTTAGAGATTCAAAAAATTGAGGAAGAAATAAATATATTGTTTTGCTAATGTAACTTTATGGTTAACATTTTGAAACTTAATTCTTCTTTCTAATACATCGCTTAGTCTAACTAATTCCATAGTATTGGTTTATTGCCTTATTGTAAGCTATTCTGTTCTTCTGGGACTTAAGTGATCTTTAGAAATATGACTTCTGGATTATATTAGCCAGGTCAGCGCATGGTAATCTTTGGTGATTAATAGGTGGTTAGTAGACCTTTGGTGCGTGTGTAAGGTTACAAGGGGTCGGAGGTCATCCTGCTGTACTCGCTAATGCATTAGCTGGCACAGGAAGAGAAAATCAAAACCATAGAGGAATCAATTTATTGCGCTGGGGTTTTAGTTAGGCTGTGGTCAGCAAGGCTTATGCGACTGAAATAGAAACGAGGCATCAAATAATGCTGCAGGGTTTCAGGCAGACATCAGTTCATCGCTAACATGGACAGTCAGGATATACCAATTGATCTCGATGGGAACACTCCATTTCATCCCCAGATACTGAGCATAGATAACACTGACTTTATTTTTAAACAATGATTTAACTTTTTTTTTTGTTTTAACTATTTTAAAAAACAAATGGAATATGAATATTCAACTATGAAAAGCAGTTATTTCTTTTTAAATTCTCAGAAGAAAAAATGTGACCAATGGGATGAATGATGCCACCCGGCAACAGACTATAGGACAGAAATGCAACAAATCTTTCGTCAGGTTGAAGCATTCATGGGTTTATAAACCGCTTGATGTGTTCCATCTTAGGCTTTGCTCCTCTACAGCATAAGCACTGCTGAACAGAAGAGATAATAATATTGCAGTTTACTTGAAGTGTTGCTGATAAGGCATTACGGTGCATCATAAGCATGTTATACAGTAGGTGTTACATTCATATCAGCACATGACATAATGTGTTGGCATTTTAATTAACTTGGCATGTCAAAGAGACCATTATGATGTGCTGTCTGCCCTTAGGGGTGACTTTTTTCCTGGATAATTTCACAATGGACGTCAGTGGGGAGGTGAAGCAAGAGAAACCCAACCAGCTGTATCTTAAGATATAGTGTTAGAAGGGTGATTTATTTTTCATTTGACACATGCCAACCACGCTATAATGGGCTTGAATTATGAGGCATCCTACACCATCAAAGACAAAGAAGATATATTGAAGATCTTTGTTTTTGAGTTAAAACAATATAGATAATAGTTGAAACAAATTTCTTTTATCTCTTTTTTTCAATTCAGTTAAATTCTAACAATTTGATCACCCTGGTTTCATGCAAACAAAATCTGTCATACAATTTGAAATAATTGTGCAAAAAATCAAGAGGGTGGCAAATGCTGCTAAGCCACATACACATAATTCAAAATGTCATATTGCATTCTGTATCATGTTTTCTGATGTGATTATAATCTTATTTGGAGTACGCTATAATTTGCTTATGATGCATTAGTACGCTCTTGTCAAGTGTCACCACACTCAAAAATAACAACATGCACTGTTAAAACAAGCACGAGTCTGTTTTGGATGATGCGCACTGAATTTACTGAGTTCCTCACATGGGTCACCTCTCTGTTAAACAACTTCAAAGGATTCTGTTGAAATAATTGCCTTAAACGTCACTGTCACTAAAATTGCATAGGCTATTATTTAGATTTCAAGAAGTATGTTGTCTGTTCGCACAGTCTTGTAGTATATACCTCATGGGATTTGAGTTTGTAAATGCTGTGTTATCTTTCTTTCCTTCCTTGACAAGATATTTTATTTGACATTTTGGATACAGAACTGGTTTGTATGCATGCCTAAACTTGATATATATGTTCTAACTTGAACAGGGACTGCGACCTGGTTTTCGCAATGGAAAACTAGACTTTTAAAACTAAATGTTTTATTGGGTGGTGCCACACAAATGTTAATTCATAATGAATTGCAATATGGTACCGTATAATGAATGTTGCCTTACTTAAAGAAATTTAATGGATCGTAATGATCATGTAAAATTCCAGACCTCTTAATTTGTTTTTTAAACCAAAGTCAATATGAAAGGGAAACAAATATGCATTTCAAGTCCCAACTGTAGCAGTAGTTTGTCTGACCCGCATCCAACAGAGTGTAGGTTGACAGCCAAATGAATTACGCTACAATTGTGAGAGTGTGTGAAAGTGTGAACAGAGAGATCGCTGACTGCACTCAGGTTTTCAGTTGTAGTTAATTGGCATTTTTAAATCGATGTGCACAGCACCAAATAATCACAGGGTCAATATCAGGCCTTTCTGGGTCCATAAAATTGTTTGGGAAGTCTGCTGTGGATGTGGTACATAATGCATAAATAGACTGCTGCAGTCCTGCACACGGTGCGTTGTCATGACACCCAGCTTCTGAGAGAAAGTTTGTAGGGGCGTCTCTGATGTTTCTCTAAACATCCCTGGAGCTGTGAAATTTAGATTATGTAATTTTATCAAATAAATGTGAAATACAATTTTCAAACATAATAGTAATGCGTTGGACTTAACACTCATACCCATTAGCTGGCTTATTAGTCCGCTAGTTATTAGGCTGGTTCTTTGGGATTGACATGTTGCAGATACTAATTTATGCTGTTCTTGGTGACACTTTAATATCCAAAATTGTTGTAAAACTTAATTACCACCAGGGTTGTTTTAAGAGGTAATTCCATGTGAAATTAAAAGTTAATGGTTAGACATCCATACAAACTTTCTTGAAATAAAAGTCCAATCATGATGTGCACTTTGGCATGGATGGACTGTATATACAGTACAGCTGATCCGCCAGAGGGAACTATTGGCATCTTGTATTAGTTGTACAAAGAAAACATTTCATGTTTCTATAACCCTACCTCTGGTCACGCGAGTATAATATAATTCACTGGCAATTTTGTTTAGACATCAACACAAATTCCTTAATGTAAGATCCAGACTATATATTTGGTGATTTAATTCCTATTTGAAATTTAAATGTTTGTTGTGCTTTACCTTTTTCACCCTTGCCTTCCCCACCCCCCCATAACCTTCATACTCTGGATATTTTCTTTATTTACCATGGGAGAGAATTGTAAGTGTACATAGCTTTATTTTAAAGGACAAAAGTGTGAAAGCATTGATGAAAATAAAACTTTATGGCAATTTTTTTTTTGTGGCTCCATCAATTAAGATTATGTTCGATAAGTGAACTCAACTACAAATGGAGAGCATGTTTGAAGCACATCAAGTATTTCCTCATGATAGGGTTCTGAAATGTGTATGGAAAAAGATCGGAAACTAACTGCATTTGTGTCTCCTAAATTAGATTTGTGCTTTGACTATAAGGCATTCTCTTAACTCTGTGGCTCCGTCTTCAGCTGGTTGTAATGGTTAGACTTTACATTAGCTGATGCTCTTATCAGTAAGAGCAAGAACTTAAATTCCCAGATTACCAAAATTACAAGCAACCAAAAAAACAGGAGAGCAAAGGGTTTGAGATCCCTTTACAATGTTCCTGTGACCAAATGGTCATGCTGGAGCAAAGTGTGGGAAAAGAAATGGAGGAGTCGAGGAGAGAGCAATGGATTGAGCAGGATATCATCCTGTAACCTGGTGCCTCATTTATAAAACTATACAATTGTTCATTGACCTCCTTATTTCATAACCGAATAATTTCAAAGAACATGATCTATACCAGGGGTGCCCAAAGTTTTTGGCTCTGTGGGCCAAAATGTAATCTCTGCCGCGGGCCAAAATATATAAGCATGTTATGCTCATTTTGAAATGCAAACTTTCATATCAATTTTTATCCATATTCTTTTCTTAATGACCTCTATACAGCAGTTCTCCCACTGTCCCAAACAAGTTCTTGTGTTTGTCTGAAAAAGTTTGATACAACTTGATTACGTATATACAACTGATTATGTACTGTACCCCATTTGTTAAAAAAAACACATTCGCTCTAAAAAAAAACAAAACAAAGAAGATCAGGGGGAGGATTACAGGCCACTTCAATAATTCCACTAACGTGTTTATACACAGGTTTTATCTATTCTAAATTATCTGATATTTCTGACCCCCCTCTGGCGGGCCAAATCAAACGCCACAGTTTGGGCACCCCTGATCTATACCATGCATATAGTCTTAGTAATGAGCAGTTAGCTTTTGTTTTTGAATTATTACAAGATTCATTTGCTGGTTTTAACATCAAGGAGGCTTTTATAGGATCTTAACTGTGGCGGGTGTTTGGTTGAAAGCACAAACTTTCTGTCCGTAACAACCTTAAGACTGAGAAACCTCGATTGTAAACTGAGTCCTGGTTCTTTGCTCAATGTGTTTGCTCTGTTGCTTTTTTGGTCTCCCTCCTGTCATCTCATCACGCCTTTGGCCTACATATCCTCCTTGTGTTTTCCCACTCCAGCACACGCATCACTCAGGCTGGGACGTCTGTGGAGCTGCACTGCTGTCCGGCTCCGGCCTGCAGGTAACTCACTCCTGAGGACTTAATACGTCCACGAGGACTTCCACCAGGTTTTCCTCCACATTCCAGATGCATCTGCTGGTCTCTCACCTGCGTCCTCTTGATCTTGAGCTGAGGATGAACTGAAATCACCTGGATGTCCCCAACTCGGCTTACTCTTCTCCCTCCGGTCCTCTCTGCTTGTCCTCTGAACTGCTGCCTCCTCTCTCTGCTGCAGCCGCTTCAGTGTGAATCTGTAGACGTCCTGTCCGGTCTGCTGGCCGAGACCTGGAGAAGAGGTTTTTCTCCTCAGACTGCTCACCCCTTCAGAGAAATACTAACCTTCTGTAAGGTTCATCAAAGTTCAAGAGAAGTGAGGTACAAACAATGTCTCCACCCAGTGGCCATCTGATTGACCTGTCTCACTCAGACACAGTATCATAGATTTAACTGAGCCTGTTATCTGAAAGCATACTCCAATACTGACTGAAGTGTCCGGTATGATATTCCATATTCTTAACTTTTTGACAACAAACTCTTACTATTGAAGATATGCAAACCTATTTTGCATATAGCTGCTGTCTGTAGTTCTGCAAAATCCTTCTGAACAAAAAAGCTAAATAAAATAACTGATTAAATGATGTAGCAGCAATTTAAGGCAATGCAAATGGTCGATTTTGCCAACATTTATGACATGTAATCTATTTGTGAACATAAAAAACTTTTTGTAAAAGCTGTAAGTCTTTGAACCTGAAATTATAATTATGTGATGAAGGTGCCAGGCTGGAAACTGCCAACTTAAGACTTAAGAATGGGAGAATATTTTGCATAACCCTTTTACATGAAGATACACCCTTACATCCAGAAAATCATCTTGGATATTGTGTCTCGTTCCGTCTTTTCCAATTCATTCTCCCTGTAGTGCAAATTAATATTGGCCATGTTTACCCCCCTCCCTCCCCTCTTTGTGTAGCTCTGACTATGGAGCAGCAGTGTCTTTTAGTCCCCAGCCTAGTTCAAAACCCTGGGATGCATTCCAGCCTACCAGGAGGCAGCTTGAGTGGCTGAAGGCAGTTCAATCGGCTGGCAGTCTTACTTTTTCTGCAGAGGTCAAAATCCCCCTCTTGGAATTTGTGTCAACCCACTGAAACAAAACTTTAAACGTTTTGTTTGAAGATGTAACTGCTAAATTCATAATGGGAAAGGGGATATTCCACCTAGTTTGAACCGTGGAAGTATTATATGAACTAACCCTAATTGAGGTCTAAACTGCAAGTGAACTCAAAATGTCACTGACTATCTCAACATCCCCCCCACTTTTAATTAGTCTAACCTTCTTCCACTAGCAGCAGTAGGTTATTGCTTCGTGAGATGAAATGTGTGTGTGTTTTTCAACATAGGGCAAAAGAATAAATCTGGGCAGCTGCAATTTTCTTTCCGTTCAACTCCACCAATCGCAGCCTATAGCAGGAGGGAAAAAGCAGTCTGGGAAAGTAGGTTAAAGTTCAATCAGGGAAGAAGGCAAATAAGGCTACGATGAAGCCCATTCTCACAGCGGAGGACGTCCCATACGGGTCTGGAACGCGCTCTGTCCGCCTGGGTTTAAGGTTGGGATCACCAGAGAGCATGTTGAGGGGGGGGGGGAGGAAAGGAGTAGTAATTTTTGCCTCCAAATGAAGCGGGAGTGCTGCTGCAGACAGGGAGCAGAAGGCTATGTGGGGGTAGGGTTTAGGGTTTGCAGGGGTTACAGGTCACAAGCCTTCTGGGTCTCTTTGACCACCGCGCTGAATGGAAGCGCGCGATGGGCAACGCAAAACTATCCACTTTCCAAACTACTCATTCCAGATTTGCAGTGGGGAAACTTTCTCACCACAGCAACAAAACAAAAAGGAGTCTGAGTTTTAATGCCAAAGCGAGGAATATCACGTTTGCGTGGATTACAAGAGGACATCTACAAGATCGCGTTGTGTTGCGCTCCTTTCCCCACCCCCACAAAGGGAAAAACAACCACAAAAAAAAAAAAAAGATGCTCACACAATTTCATGCATGAGGAAACTTTTTGTTGGTCAAAAAGGACGGCGAAGAGGGCTGCAGAGGAGACAACATCTGCGTGGTAAGGTAGTGTTGGAGTATCCTGCATGGCTGTAACACACAGACTGCTTGATCCATACAAATTCTAATGCAACTACAAAATCCGAAGCCTAAGAGGTAGGTGGTGTGCATCTTTTCCTCTTTATCCCATTGCAGCAGGTCACATTTGGTCATGGGTCTGGTTTTGAAAGTGGTTTCTCTCCAGCCGTTTTGTTTATATTGTAGAGAAATACCTTTATTTACCAGTCATTTCTCGATATTGTAGCCTATTGATGATTTGTTAAAGCACCTTATTGAGAGGAAGCATATTCAGCATAGGTCTAATGCAGTGGTATTTCCAATAAAAATGCCTCTAGTTATGTCGGAAGAGTAAAATCCTATATAGGTTGTACCTCAAAAGTCACACACGCTTAATGTGTGTTTTTAAACATACTGAGATTTTTTTGATAAGGCTTTTCAGACATTTGCCTTATCCAGGCTCAGCTTTGGTAATCCGTAAAAACTTCTAAATTCAGATACCTACTGCTTTAGAGCTGGAAATGGCTTTAAACATTATGTAATTGGATAAAAGCGGATGTGATTTCCATTGAGATCCATTTTTTTTAATTGCCCGGAGCCGAGCAGCTCGTCATCAGACTGTTGGCGCCACTTTCTGCAGACTGAAACACCCGGAGTGGCTCTAACCACATTTATACACTTCTTTTATAATGACACGGGCAATTATCTCCACTTAAATGTTGACTATTGTATGATTAGCTCTAACTTTTTGTATTACATATAAGTTTTAATCCTCCCTAGAGCTGTGCATGCGCAGGGTTATGCAACGATAAGGTATTATAATAGGTAAGGGAATTCATATTTTCATTGTGCTTACACTTAATTGTTTTAAACAAATCATTAGCAGCCAGCCAGTGCATTATAGGCTACATAAATATTGAACTGTAGGCTGAAATAGGCTGAGGAATCGATATTGCAAATTTAAGGAACACGTTGCCTACAGTAGCTATTTTTCAAAGATATATGTGCATTGGAAAATCGTTTTTCCAGTAACAAGTGAAATGGTGAAAAGTGTCTGAACAGTCAGTATTATGGCATTGTGAATGTAAGAAGTTTGAACATCAGTTGGAGTTTCAGGGGAAGATATTCCCACCATGGATCAGACTGAAAGCTTCCACTCTTTCAAACTACATCAAACGGCGTGTAACCTTCAAGCTGAACCTAGGCTTTATAAAATAATTATATCACAACTGCAATATCCAATATGATATTTTGAGCCTATGCAGCTCCGCACAATTCTAGTGTTAAGTTAAAGGATAATGTGAGATATTTATATTTATGTGCCACTAATCAATTTTGTTCTCTTTCAGATGCTCCAGGTTGAGAATTTCCTATTTGAAGCTGGGAGCAATCTAAAAGACATCAGTCCCGACTTCCCACGCCTCCGCTGACCTTATGGTCCTCCAGCTAAGGTGCATCTAGTGTAGTTAGTGAAGTAGTCCAGTATCTACTGCCCTAGTTGCTCCTTCTGGCTGGAGGGCTTGTTCTGCCAAGTTCTGAATCTACTTGGCCATGTTTTTTCATTACATTTATATTGGCAATCGACCATAACTCTGTGATGAAATGCGTGTTCTCTCTCTCTTTTTAGGACATAACTGCATATTAGGTTTCAAATCAGCAAAGAGACTCGTGCAGCTATCCTATTACCAACATTTTGCAGCTCTGTTGCAGCGTTATCCCAAAGAATCCCTCATTGAAAATGAATGGAGATATAATCTGCATGGGAACAAAACTAACCTAATTAGTCTTTTTCATTAGTGTTTCACTGTGCAGATAAGAAATCAAGTTCTTTATGAAACGCATTTATAGTGTAACTGCATTTGAATATGTGTGTAGCATAAACAGGAAGATGAGCTAATTAATGTCACTACGCACCACAGATCTGATTCATCACTGTGATTCTTGCACAAGGAGTCTGAACGTTTCCTTCTGACTTTTTCAGTGACTCAAATAAATTTCCCACTCATAAGCTGAACATCTTGTCTTGTGGACCTGGCAGTTCCAAAGTGCTCACAGTGCAGGTAGTACACATTGATCTACTGCAGTTTGCGCACTTCAGGTATTGCTGGTCACCTTCTCTTTCACAGCAGCCCGTTCGTTTCCCTGCAGGTACAGACGTGGGATGGGTTTACAGAGAGTTTTGTTGGTTTGCTCTCAGCTTCTGCCTATCTCTGCTGTGCAAATCCATGCAAAGCTCTCTGTTACTCAGAGATGCAGCCAAAGGAAGAGAGAAAACCTCCCCGAAATGGTTTTGTTTTCTGTTGTTCAGAGCTTTGTGGTAGGTACAGATGAATACTTGAAAGGAAAAGAAAATCAATTCACTGCAGGCACGAGAGGGCAGCTGTTTTTTTTTCCTTTTGCTGTCAGTTTACAGACCATGTAGGCTCTGCAGGCATCTTCACATGAAGTTATTTTGGCAATGCTGTTTGTCTTGCTGTTTTCGGGTGGATGACTTTGCAATTTTAATACTAGACAAAATCTTTCCAAAAACAT
>OMOV01088761.1:0-11550 GCA_900312565.1 Beryx splendens | reverse complement strand
TTTGTAGACAGATATCCTGTCTTTCTCCTCTCTGTCTCTCTTCTTTGCTGCTTTCACTCTCTGCTTTGCCTCTCTCTCTCTCCCTCTCCCTCTCCCTCTCCCTCTCCCTCTCCCTCTCTCTCTCTCTGGTTGTGTATGAGTGTGTATGAAACCACAGAATAAATGAGAAATAACACAGAATTGGTTCTACAGAGGACACTGGTGTGTTGGAATTACACACTGGGTAAACTTTGTATCAGATGCAGCTGATGTTCTTTGTTTTGTTAACACCACTATCACAAGAGCCACGCCACCTACAACAGTCACACACTGAGCGCTTTCTTGCTACCGTCTTTCACCCTTACTCCAAGGAATAAGCAACACAAAGGGTTCCAAAAGCTCTGCATTGACTAGATGCACAAGGTTCCACATATGTATAGAAATGTGATGTCAGTGCTTCTCATGTTAAAACTCTTATGGGGAAGAGGCTTGAGTGACAACAGCAGAACCAAAAAGGTCCGGCAACACTGACACTCCAGAGAGACATCACACACATGCGCACAGAGAGAGAGAGAGGAAGTGAGATGACAGTTCTTGCCTCTGCCAAGTCAGACAACTTGAAAATTACAGCAGCGTCACCTAACACATTACAATAAACCTGCTTCCTTATGGAACAAGTCTGAACATTTGAATGGCAAATTCTAGTTACTGCCACGTTGACTCGCACTTTTGTATAACAGTCAGATCTGCATTTGTTTCTCCACTACAGTCGCTGAATGAAACATGACGGTGATCAAGGAGTTCCCTGAATTTGGGTGATGTTGTTGCTAAGAAAGCAAAGAAAGCTGTAACTATGATAGCGTAGGAAACAGCATCAAAGAGTGCAGCTGTAGGTTCGGTGATGCTCATTTTAAAAAGTCTCGATTACCATTACTCGTTTGTTTATTGATTAGCCTATTTCCATACTGGCAACATGCTAGGCTATAGATAAACAGATTAGGCTATAAATAACCTACCAATACAGAAGAGAAACACTAGCCTACAGTAAAAAGATCCGCACTCCGTTAGTGGAAGTCAAGATGCTGGATTAACATATCTCCCCATTAAAGAGGGTCTCTGTCTCCCCTTCTGTCCTTAAAGTCATTGCACTCACCGCAAGTGTGCAGCCTCGCAGGACCAAGTGCACCACAGCGGTGAACTCTCCGCTGACAGGAAGCTCTCTGCTCTGAGGGCCAGGCTGAGAAGAACTTATTCTCACCGAGTAGGGGATTCACAGCCAACTCATTACCAAAGAAAAAAATTAACAGTAGGCCTACGTCGTTACCACGTTTTTTAAGTCGAACTTTGCCGCAGCGGAAAATACCTCTCTATGTCGACTCTGCTGTTTTTTGTTTTGTTTTTTAAATATAACTGGTACAGTTGACTATAAATAGCCTATGTGAACGGTTTTTTTTAAATAACAAAAATGACAAAGTCTCTCCATGTAATATTATTTGCCACAAGTTCTGGGGATACGTGGAGCAATATATGACTGACAATTTATTATCAACCTATTTGATCCATTTGATAAGTTATCGGAGGTGGCTTCCTGTCTCTCTTACGTGGCTTCCAAATAGATTTCTGGTGGGTTTTTTTTGCTTAAATATTTATGCTAAAGGTTAACTGTTACAAGATCAAATTTTGACCCCCTAAAGTATGGCAAGCAATGATGGAAATGAAAAAGGCACAGGTCTGCTCCAACTTTTTCAATGGAACTGTGATGGATTCTAGGCGCATAATGTGACTTGATGCAGTTGCTGAGGGGTTTAATTTGAACATTTTTTGCATATATTTGACTGTATGGTAGTTTTGTCTAATGCAGATCACCTGGCAGCTGCAGCCTAATTAGTCGACAGATGATGACGTCCAAGTGGCCTGATGAAAGGTTGTAATTGGCTTGAGCACCGCGTGGTTTGGCGCGTGCTGCTCTCTGTTTCTTTATTACTCGTCCCTGGCGTTGCTCGATTATCACAGCAGTAGGTTTCGACGTTTGGCGTTTCCCTAGGCGTGCAAATAGCCGTTAAAATATCTAGTTAGGGTTAAACGGAAACGAAGCAGTCGTTCTGCACATGTAATCAGAGTTTTCTTGTTTCCAGGCAGTAATGCAGTTTGTGCTGCTGCTCCAGGTGTGCCTTTTAGGATTTGGTAAGTGGCATAACAAAATAAGCTACAGTTCCAATCTGTGTTTGACTGGAATGTGACGGGCTACAAAGATTTTTCCACAAACTGCAGTATAACTAGGATACTGTCAAAATCTTCACTCAGGCCATGTCCAATTTTGAGTGAATGATTAGCAACAAACTTGCATCATCGTTTGGTTATTCCTCCCTCGCCCTGAAGCCTCTCAAGTCTCAACAGTTCTGCTGTCTACCTTAAGAAGCTGTATTTGTCTAGTTTTGAGTTATGGCTGGGGTGTGGCTATGTCTCAGCCCTTGAAACAACAATGACACTCATCTAGATAATGTTAAAATGAGTTATTGTCAGCCATAGGTGTCTTGAGAAAGCTTCACCCTCGTGTTTTCTCTTCATTGGGATGTGATTAGGAGGCATTAGTGTTTGTAAAAAATAAAACACCACAGCAACACCCACTTTATCTTATGTCAGTGCTATCACTATAACTTACAGTGAATTGTAGATAGGAACATAATGCAAGTTATGTATCAGGAGGTTCCTAAGAGATTTACATAAAAATATATTTCTCTTCAATCAGTGGCATACTGACTTCTGAGCATAACCGCATTTGTCTTTCTTTGGAACCCTGCTTCCTCCTTTTGCTTTTGTTTAATTACCACATGTATTGATGTCTTTAGCTATTAGTTGCTATGGCAATCCATGCAGTTTATGCTTGTGCTAACAGATAATTGAACAGTAGGAAATAACATGATAGCCTTATGCAAGTCACCCTCATACACATTTAAAATATTGTATTGGTTGAAAGGTAGACTTACATTTAGATGTTGAGCTGTTGTGCAGAGTTGATTCTATACACTGCTGGTATGTAGTTGCTCCCACGCCAGGATCCTTGTTATCATGGAAACTTCCTGAGAGTGAGTGTGCACGTTAATACAGAGGTACTCCAGTCAGGAACTAGGAGCCGTGTTCTTCATTGGCTGCTGAGCTTGTTGAAACCTGACACCACCACTCTTATCTGTTACACAGCTAGACTTACTTACTGCACATGGTGGGAAACATAACTCTGCTCACAATGAATCGATGTAATCACTTTACTGCAAGTGTTTTATTTCCTGTCATAAAATGGTCATCTGATGTCAGTAGTTTAGCATATGGTTCAGACTTTCTTGTGACTACATGCATATCTCCTGCAGTTGTGATGTGGGAACATCCTAAATATTTGTTTTGGTTTTATTTTCGTTCAACATTCCATAAACAGTGTCACTCAATATTGTATTGTTCTTCTGCAGGCTTGTCCTGGGCCAGTCCTGGTAGGAAGTTTCTCATGATGTTTCCCCCACATAATGACCAAACACCAAATGTCAGCCATCAGATCACTATCACAGCCACAGGTGTTTGGAGCTCAGTCACTGTGCAGGTTCTGGAAAGCAGCTTCATACAACACATCTTCCTCTTTGCTGGCCAGTCTAAGACCATCCCCCTGCCGTTGTCTGTGGGAGTGACCAGTGCTCGCTCCTCATCTCTCCTCAGTGTTAAGTCAACACAGCCTGTTTCAGTTCTGGCCTCATTCTGCACCCAGATCGGCTGTGATCATAGCCTCCTTCATGATGTGTCCTCCTGGGGGACCCACTACTATCCCATCACCCCGAAGTTCCCTGACCAGACTGCTGTCAGCCAGATGGTGATCACCAATTCGGACCACAAGACATCTGTGGATGTGGCCCTCTCAGGGGAAGTGGTCTTCGAGGGCAATTTGTACCCCAGGGGTAGTATCCTTAACTTCAGTATAGGGGTGCTGGAGAGTGTTCATCTCCAGAGCAACACCACCCTCTCTGGCTCAGAGATACTCTCCAAAGAGGCTGTATGTGTTGTGGTGGGTTTTACCTGCTACAAACCAACCACTGGAAATTGCTCTTATGGATTTGCTGATTTGGAACCAGTGTCTCACTGGGGTTTTGATTACATTATCCCTCCCTTGGTAAACACTGGCATGAGCTCCAATTTCTTGTTGGCAATGGCTACTATCAACTCTGAGCTGGATATCACTGTCGGCACTGGGCGAAAGAAGGTGTCTGTGGTTAGTGGTGTCATGGACGTCATCCCACTGATGAGCTCGGCTGAGATCCACATTACTAGCGACAATCCTCTTCAACTTGTTTACTTCACACATGGCAATGGACAGCGTTACTCATCTCTAGTAGTACTGCATTCAGTAGATGATATCTGCCAGCCTCTTCCCATGTTCGATTCAGTTGATATGAGTGAACAGCTTGATGACAATACCCATAGCAGAGAGAACTTCTCATCTTCTGCTAAATTATCCTGGGGGCCAAACGCTGCTCAGCCACTTGATAATACAAAGTCTAGCTCTCTTCACACAGATACAGATGTGGGACTCTACCTGAGTACTATGACCAGAGAATTGCATCCGGCAATATGTGAGAAAAGTATGTATTAAGAAATATTATTATAATATTTAAACATTTTCTGACTGCCTTTTCCTGCAAAGTAAAACATTTTAATTGTTCTATATTTTTATGTTTTAATTACCTGCTCTGTGCTTACTTTGAAGCTGCAACATCTTGTGAAGAATTGCACTGTGGTCACAAAAGGAAGTGCATTATGAAAGATGGAAAGCCACGCTGCTCTTTGGAAACTAAAGTATGCTCTGCATGGGGAGACTCTTACTACCGCACCTTTGATGGGAGAGACTTTGTCCTTCAGGGGAACTGTAACTACACCCTAGTTCAGACCACCTGTCCAGGCTTAAATGCTTCCGTTCCAGTACGGATCAATATAGCCAGAGCGCATTTGAGCAGTGTTACCATCTCTGCCATCTACACAGTGCAGGTCTACATCCAAGGGTTTAATATCTCCATGGTTAAAGAAGACAAACATCAAGTCAGGGTAAGTGTGCTGTACTTATTTAAATAAAACACGGCATTCTTTTTTGCGCTCCATTTTATCAGGGGGACCATTCACATACAATGTGTTAATCATTTTTGCTTTTACAATCACAGATTGATGGGCAGAAAAGAAACCTACCTCTTACCTTAGGCAATGGGTCCCTGAACTTGTATCCAAGTGGCTCCAGCATTGTCTTAGATACTACGTTTGGCCTGGTTCTGCAGTATGACTGGGACCACCACCTCCAGGTTGAAGTTAGCCCAGAGCTATATGGACTCCTGTGTGGTCTGTGTGGAAACGCCAGTCACAACTCCACGGGTGACTTCATTGGCCCTGATGGGACTCTGGAGACCCAGCCTGTGGACTTTATCCTCCCTTGGAGAGTGGACAGTGATACAGGCTTCTGTACTGAGAATTGCGGAGGTGGTTCCTCATGTCCAATATGTACTACAAGCCAAACCAAATCATTTCCTGGTGACATTAAACATGGCTCTGTGGGGACTGGTTGCACTCTCCTGCAGAGCAGTCATGGACCTTTTGCTGAATGCCACTCCTATATTGATCCTGAGCCATATGTTCGTAGCTGTAAGACCAATCTGTGTGTTGCCAACGGAGCTGCCTCTGCTATGTGCAGGGTCATGACAGCCTATGCCAACATCTGCCAGAGGCTCGGGGCCAGAATGGCATACTGGAGAAGCACAGCCAAGTGCCGTGAGTATTAAAATTGTTTACCATGGAGTGATAAACAACATTGTCCATAAAGAAGGCTAAGAGCATGTTCTTTCTTTCACAGCCATGATATGTCCTATGAACAGCCACTATGAGACCTGTGGCTCTGCCTGCCCTGCTACCTGTGGTAACCCAGATGCTCAGCTTGGTTGCTCCTTGTCCTGTGTGGAATCATGCCAGTGCAACAGGGGATATCTGCTCAGTGGCGGCAAGTGTGTACCATATAACAAGTGTGGTTGCATCCACCAAGGTTCCTACTACCACCCCAAGGAGAACTTCTGGATCGACCAGCAGTGTCAGAGGCAGTGTGTCTGCCAGCCTACCTCCAGGAAGGTGATGTGTGCCCAGTCCCATTGCCAGGTTGGGGAAGTGTGCAAGGTTCAAAATGGAGTCCTGGGCTGTCACACGGATGGGTCAGGGGTGTGCATAGCCAAAGGAGATCCTCATTATACCACCTTTGATGGGCGTGACTTTGACTTCCACGGTAACTGTACTTACCTACTCGCTGCTCATTGTCCTAGCTGGGGGGACCTGGAGGACTTCAGTGTGGAGGTGCAGAACCAGATGAAGGGCCCTACCAACCTTTCCTTCTCTCGGCTTGTTAAAATGTTCGTTTCTGGTTATTCCATTGAGATGTCGTATGACTGGAGTAACATGGTTGTGGTGAGTTCACTCATTTAACTAGAAAACAAAAAACTCACACCAATGAGGGAAGTGCTGGCTATAAGATTATGCTGAAGCCAAAGGAGGAAAATAACCACACACTCAAGCCGATGCCATCAAATGTTTTAATTAACGTTTTTCAAGAAGACCCTTAGGGTTTCACGTTGATTAAAACATTGGATGGCATCGCCTTGAGTGTGCGATTATCTTCCTCCTTTGAGTTCACTCATTTGCCACAATACATCTAGCCAAGCTAATGTTATTTCCACATGTAAACATTCTTCCAATTGTTTCAGGTAAATGGTCTACTTTTGAGTCTTCCCTCTGTGTTAAGCCAAGGCAAAGTAAAGATCTACATGATTGGGCTCTCAATGCTTATAGAGACTGACTTTGGCGTTGTTCTGACATATAACTCAGACCTCCTGACTGTCCACGTGCCAAGGGTCTTCTCTGGTGGTCTCTGTGGCCTATGTGGGAATTTCAATGGTGATCCAGAAGACGACCTGATGGCGGAGGCGGAATCTGACATGTCTGTGGCTGTCACACGCTGGCGAACCAGCAGCGTACATGGATGTGTGGATGTGCCTATGAACACCTCCCAGTGCCATCCTCAAGAGAAGGATGTTTATCGAGGAAAAGACTTCTGTGGGAGGTTACTGGATACAGAGGGAGCATTCCAGAGCTGTCACAAAGCTGTTGATCCACATGTCTTCTTTGACAACTGTGTTTATGACCTCTGCTATGGCAATGGTAACCAGACCACGCTGTGTCAGATTCTGTCCAATTATGTTGCTATATGCCAAGAAAATGGAGCTATAGTGGATGAATGGAGGGCTTCTGATTTCTGTAGTAAGTAATTTTGGTGAAAAGAAGTTTCATTGCTTTTTACATGTCTAATGTGTATAGGGACACAAACATTTAGAATTGTATTGCTCAAATTGTGTTTTAAATGGTGTTTAACTAACACACCTCCCTCTGCTTCTGTAGGTCTCTCCTGCCCATCTAACAGTGAATACCGCCTATGCTCCAATCCTGTGTCTGTCTGCGTAGAACTCCCCAATCCTTTAGCAATGACCTGCAAGGAGGGCTGTTTCTGCAAACCTGGTTTCCTCCGCAGTGGTGGGAAATGTGTTCCAATCTCTGAGTGTGGCTGCATTTACAATGGAGTTTACCATGAAATCTATGAGAACTTTTACCCTGATGAGCACTGCCGGGTGCACTGCGCCTGTGTTGGCCATGGTCAAGTGCAATGTACCAACCACAAATGTCCAAATGGAACAAAATGTGCGATCCAAGATGGCCACCGGGCATGCCATGCTTCACAACCTGTCAAGTGCACACTCATGAGTGGCAGGCACTTCAGGACCTATGATGGACAGAGCTTTGACTTTCATATGGGAAGCTGCCGTTATGTTCTATCCCAGGTTTGTGACGAGGAACAGTCTGACCCCATCATTCATATCCAGCAAGGCCGGCTGTACCTTAGGGTCTATGGAGTGAACATGACTTTGGAGATGGAGCATTGGGGCAAAGTAAAGGTAAACAATGGCACATTTACTAATATGAGCTTCTCAGTGTGACTTGATTGTGTCTAATTGTGTTAATTCTTGTTTTCCAGGTTGAAGGTGTTTTATGGGGTCTTCCTGCTCAGCTTGAACACATGGCAATCGTGCAGTCTGGTTTACTGATTCATGTGGTGGTGGACACTGGGGTCATTGTCACTTATGGTGGACCTAACCTAATACAAATAGTCATTCCTACCTCTCATGGAAAAATGTGTGGGTTGTGTGCAAACTTCAATGGCAACGCTACAGATGACACACAGAACCCCGATGGCAACCTTACGAGTGATGATTCCATCTTTGCCGCCTCCTGGGCGCTTTCACCATCTGGAACCAATTGCTCTGAAGGATGTGGGGATTTCTGTTCAGTGTGCAACTCTACCATGGCAGCTGAATTTGCGTCTGATAACCTCTGTGGCATCCTGTCAGCTCCTGCTGGATCATTTAGTGGTTGCCACTCCACTATGGATCCACAGCCTTTCTTTCAGAATTGTGTAAATGACTTGTGTATGTCTAATGGGGATGTAGCATTGTATTGCAGTAGCTTGAGAGACTACTCATTTGCATGCCAAGAGGCAGGAGCTGAGGTCCAACCATGGAGGGGCAAAAAGTGTTGTAAGTATTACTGCTCTTGACTGTCTTAATTTCATCTATTAATATGTCATGGTGTGCCAATACATGTAAATCTTACTGAATGCATGCAGCTTGTTAGAAATCTAACAAGCTGTAACAATGATGTTGCCACATTCATGAAAGGTTGTCTGGTCTGATTGTGAACTCTTTTTTCCCCCCACAGCACACTCATGCCCTAAAAACTCCCACTACAATATATGTGTCAGTGCATGTCCTGAGTCCTGTGCTATTTTATCCGATATCCCCTGCCCATGGCCCTGTGTTGAAGGATGCCAGTGTGACTCTGGCTATGTGCAAAATGGGAATGGCTGTATCAAAGCTGAGGAATGTGGTTGCTTCTACCATGGGCACTACTATCAGGTGTGTGACCGCAAATTATTTGGTTTATACCAACTAGCAGTTGTAAATTTTGCCTTCCTCAGTGCAGTTCATGTGTGGTTTCACATCCATGGAAACTAAATTGGTAACATGCGGTCTGGCCACATGATTGCAGCTTTCCTTCACTTCTGAGAAACCCGTTTGATTGCTGAGGGTGTATTCTGTTATGATGACACATTGGCACATTTACATCTGACTGCACTACAGGTGCCGTCATGAACATGTTGCCACAGTCAAGCTAAACAAGTGTGTTGTGCCTCAGTTGGCCCATGCACTGTAACATGACTCATTAATGGCTTGGCTGAAAGTGCACGTCTCTCACCTGTACATGGTGCATGACTAATCCCAAAACCCTAGGCCTTTGTGTTATCCTGGGTTGTCAGTTGGATGCTTGGTGTTTAGAAAACAGTTGAGTAACACTCACTAACAGTGACTCATTGTTCTCTGTAGATGGGGGAGACATCTTGGGCTGAGGGATGCTCTGAGCGGTGTAACTGCTCTGCCCCTGCTGCCATGTGCTGTGAGCCGGCCTCTTGCCCTGAGGGACTGAGCTGCACCCTTAACGATACCTGGGGCTGTGCAAGGAAAGGTAGGCTATGCTGGTTCTCCCTGGTTGGTTGACATTTCCTCACAGGCTAAGCATTGTTCACCCAGCTGCACCATGCATACTGATGAGTTTTAAACACCTTTTTGTTCACAAATTTTATATGTACAGTCAATTTATGCATCTTATCAGGGATTTTCTGAAACCTGTGATTGACACCACAAAGGTGATTAATTTTTGCTCCCCACGTCCTGTCACTTAACTGAAATAAAGTCAGACTTTCCCCCTCCCCCTCATACAGCACATTACATCTTTACACAAAATGCCCTACTTGCCTAGTGGGAGTGAACATGATTACACTACTTGTCAATCATTCACAAGTAATAATGCACCTCCATAATTTTGTTAAAATTGTTTTGTCAAAAATTTGATTTTAAATATGTTGTATCACTAACTGTTGAATATAAGGCAGTTTTTTCTACTTTGGAATGAATGTGGAGTGTTTGCAGTTGAACTTAATGTCTTTGAAGTTATTATGTTTAAGAACAAGCAGACCGTAATAATCACAAAAATAATGGGTAGACTAATATGCTTAGCAAAATTTTATTCATTCAGTTACTTGGTGAATTGTAGTAGTCATTACATCTGTTACTCAGAACAATCTGGTCTGATAAGGGCTGATGTCTGCAGATATTTTGGTAAGTTATACACCCCCAGCTCCTTGCGCCTTCTTCCTAAATTGTAAACATTAATCAGAAGCTTTTTTCCCTGTTTATTCTTCAGATGAAGTGCATAAACTCTGTGAGAATGGAGAGACCTGTGGGGTCCAGAGCGAACCTCAGCAAACCCAGTGTTGGGTGCTGGGAGGTGCCCACTTCTACACCTTTGATGGAGAGATGTTTGAATTCCAAGGAAACTGTACCTACACTCTTGTCCATATATTGAATAATAGCGGTGTGAATGATTCATTTTGGGTCAGGGTACAGAAAGACAGGACCCACAACAAAGCTTCCTCTCTTAAAGCTATTCATGTCAAAGTGGCTAAGGACCATATTGCTATCTACAGAGGGGAGAAAGGCTATGCTTGGGTAGGTTTTGAATTTGGAAACTTGCACAACCACACATCATCGTCACTCTAGCTTTGTACTCGATCCAAGATTTTTTCTTTCTTTTTTTTATAATTGCAGAGTAGATATGTTCCAATTGGACATCATTCAACAGCATTAGCACCTGGATAATGCCCTCTTATTGATTAGCAGGTTTTCATCATGGACATTTTAAAATGTTATTTTCATTGCATAGAATCCGAAACATTTGTTTTGGTCCTACTCATTTTATTTGCTCAGTACATTGCCAATTTTCTAGTGAAGTGCATATGGAAGAAAATCTGTGCCACCGGAGTTTGAATTTTAAAAGGCATTGAATTTCTAGCACTGAATTTTTTTGCATCGAAATTATGCATCTGAATTTTTTGCCTGAATTTTTTGCCTCTGAATTCAACTCTTCAAATTCAGACTCAAAAATTCGGTGCTCAAAAATTCGACCTACAAAATTCAGCCTTCAAAAATTCGACCTACAAAATTCAGCCTGCTCAAAAATTCGACCTACAAAATTCAGCCTTAACATACGGGTCACCAAGGATGAGCAATCGATCGGCCTCAAGTCGAACCTGCTTCCTTGCGCATGTTGTTTATATCGTCAAGACGTAATAGTGACTCTACCATCATTGCATGGCCAAGTATACGGCCCATAATCGGTAAATCTGCAGCTAATATCAGGAATGACAGAAACGATGTCCCGTTTACAGCTCTTTATTTACGGTTATGCTTCATGACAAGTAAACACAAGACACCCGTGCATTCCCGAACGAGTTCTTACAACATGTAATCTCCTTTGCAATTGAACGGCAGTTAAAGCAGTAGAATTAGTACATGAATGTAAATAGAAACCGAGTGTACTTGACAGGTTACTTTGGCTGCGTTG
>OMOV01088759.1:0-14033 GCA_900312565.1 Beryx splendens | reverse complement strand
GCGGCGGTGGTGGTCTGCACGGAGGTCCTGGTGGTTAAGTGACTTGCATTAGCGTGCGGAATTGATACAGCGTTTCGCCCTGCCCCCGGAGCCACCGCCACAGCCACACAGCAAATTAAAGCCGTCATAAAGATTTCACAGAGTGCCTGTGAAAATGTTAGAGAGATGGCCGACCCACTAAGTGTCCTTGAGAAGCAGCGGGGATTTTTTCTTTCTTTCTGTAGTTCAGCAGCACTGGTGCGGTTGACCTATATTAAGAGAGCTGTTTTAATGCTGTATCACGATGTATCACGAACACAGAGGGGAAACCCACCTATACTCAGTTTACCTACCTTTTTATTTGTGGAATAGAGTCTTTCAAGGAACAATGCATAAATTAATGCTTTTCTGATTAAATGTGTTTATATTGGTGGTACCCATTATTTCATTTACCAATACATCCCTGTTCACACATATTCCCAAGGAGGTGGAAATTGAATCAGAATTCTGTTTTGCAGTAGTCTATAGCTTGTTGGCTTATTCACTTATTTGCTTGCATGATTCAAACCTAATTTAATGGTTTTCCGGGATTCTGTCACTCATTTCTGAGTCGTATACGTGATTTTGTCTCAATCTACTGCAAATGTCACCTTTCCATCCACTATCAAAAAACCTGAATAAGTAAAAAAAAAATATATATATATATACATGAATACATAAATAGAAACTTCCCAAGGCCTGCAGATTAATAACCTTTCTATTTGTACCTGTCAAGCTGAAAAGGTCAAGCAATGATCTTGTTGAATCGAGCGCACTCCGAAAACGTCTCTGTTTAATGCTTTTGTTCTCGTGCACACAATCACAGTTAGAATGTCAGGAGTTTGGTTTCTTTGTCAAATCTTCAATTAGATTTACATTGTGATACAATACCATACTGTAGATCCCATTATTTGATTTAGGGTGGCTTAATTATGGAATGCATGCCCTATCGACTGTTTTTAATAGATTCACAAAATGAAAAGTCATAGCCTGACACTTTCCCGTCCGATGTGACGGCGTGATAAAGACAGAAACTTCCCACCAGTGTTTCCAGGTGACTTCTCTCAGCCCCTTCACATCCACCATCTCATCACCTCTCCCAAGCCTATCGATATGTCACACCCTCGTCCGTCAGGGTCCGAATTCGGCACGTCTCAAAATGTCATTTCATGGGGAGAAAATGGAGTTTGTGTGCGAGAGAAGCGCAGTGCTGCCGGCAACGTTCAAGAAAGTTGTTTTTTTTGTCCTTTTTTTTGTGTCACATGTTTGGTGCCTCAATTTTTTTTTCTCTCCCCCCACTGTCTGCCTCGCCTCTGGATCGATCCATCTGCATTAGGCCGCTAAAAGAGTTCTCTGACAGTTGTTTTCAGTTGTTTTCCCTCTCAGGCTGCGGTTGTAACTCGCCTCTAGCACCAGAACAAGGCTCCGAAATCCATTTATCACTGTCGGCTGAGTCGCTAGTTACTGCTGATGGCTGGTGTCCGAATTCCCTCTCCCTCTTGATGGGGTTTCCTGAGGGCTGTACAAGAGCCTGACATAGGCTAATGTCCCCGACTTGATGTTCTGCAGTCTGAGATGTTCAGTGGCCAACAAATGTATGCTATGATTTGTTGCTTCATAAGCCCCTTTCCTGCAAATAAATCCTCATGCTGTATTTTGTGGAATTCATGAAGCCTATATCTTCTGATTGAGCAGTCTGGGCATTGTACGTCACTGTTCTATTCTTCATTATATTAATATGGTTATTTTCTGTTTTCCCCCCCACAGGAGTCATCAGCAAAGCAATGACAGAAGGTATGTAGCTACTATCCTCTTAAAGGATAGATTGACGATTTTGGACCTATTATGTATAATTTGTCTGTTACATACCTGTAGTATTTGGACCCACAGAGAATATTGACTCCAGAGTCAGCTGTTGAAACAGTGAGCTGGTCCAAGTACTACAGGTATGTAAGAGACAAATTATATATAGGTCCAAAGTCGCTGGACTTATCCTTTAAGTCTTAGTTTTTAAAGGGGCTCTAAGTAATCTATAGCGTCTATCAACCTCTATTGACGACCAGTAGGAATTGCACCAACACTGATAGAACATATCTCTGGGTCTATCTCAAGTCTCTGGGTGAGTTACGGTGGCCTGCAATTGACACAAACATGGAAGTCACATTTTCACAATAGAGAAGAGTAAGGTAGCTAAGTAAGCTAGCTGTTTTATCATTTGTGTTTTTTTGTCTTTTAAACCTTTGTAGCTGGAGCTCGCTCATTGCAGAATCCTCCATCGCAGAACAGCTGAAAATGCGAGTAGATGTGTGTGTATGGGGCAGTAAAAACCTTACTTATTGAGCCTTTAGTATCATTTCTGGTAGAAACAGGCTTGTTTGCAAAGGTGCTCAGGTTGCGAAGGGTGTCGTAGTTCGTGTGCTGTGGTGCATGATCTTTGTGGCTGAGGCAGGAGTCTATTGGAGGGTGGAAGTAGACAGCATAAATAGATTTTCATCTATTTTGCCCTGGTTGTCTGATAAGGTGATTCACTGTACGACATGGATGGCAGGCCACGGATTTCTTTAATATACATGCCGCTTCCCGGTCCCGTGGGCTATTTATCCTCGGGAATCTCATTTTGTTTCCAGTTTGTTGATGGTCCTTTGCATTACTGCTCAACAAATAGAGTTTCATTTGAGGTATTCCTATAGAATTTGAGCAGCATATACCGACATGAGGAGAATCTACAATCAAAGGTCTCATTATACCATTTGTGAACATGCAGTACTATTGGATACATCATGAAACAAAAGGTATATGTTTACTGTATATGAAACATAAGAAAAATTGTGTTTTTAAGGAAGCAGAAAGACAATTCCAGCATCAGTCAAATCAGATTGTGCAGCAAATGGCAGCAAGTTGCCTAACTTATCAGTACTTAATAAAATTTAAGAATCCTCAAAAGTTTCTATGTTTCGCCTCTTGCCAACATCACACAAGTGACAAACCTTCCGGTTAGCTACATTTGTTGACATTTTACTTCCTTTCCCCAGCTAATTTTCTTCTTCTATTATCTTGGGAATGGCAACCTAAGCCCCGTTCTTCCTCTACCCATCTCACACAATAGAGCCAGTTGAACGCTCAGCCCGTTACCCTGATAACATTGTAATTTCTAATGTTTGGAGCCACATAGTTGAGTGGCAGCGGGGCATAAGGCCATATCTATGAACAGAGAAGCGATTATAGAGACCAAGTATGGGGCCTTTCCTGTCAATCCCATTGGCTTGGAGTTTTACTCTGTTCTTCTGCCAGAGGAAAGCAGATTAGCCATTCTATTGGGTCTAATTGAGTTCTTGTCACTTGTAGCTGAGTATAAAAAACATTGTGAACCACCATCTTCTATGTATGGGATTCTTGCACAGACAGAAAACCAACACAGTCTCACAAACACACAAATAACACGAAGGTTACATTCCTCCGCCACGAAAGGATTATGTGACAATAGCACAAAATGGACACGGCATTTTTCATGTGTTTGTTACATGAAAAGCTAGCGGTTGGGTTTAGGCACGTAAAACAACTTTCGGTTAAGGTTAGGGGTAAGGTTTTGGTCATGGTTGAATAGAAAATTTCTTGTCATGAGTTGGGAATTGAACCTGGGTCATCGGGTTAAAAAAAAATGGTGTGGATATGAAAATGAGGATCTGAAGACCCAAAATCTGAAACAAATGCAACTAAATCCACACATCAGCTCATTTGGAAATGCAGATTTGACAATCTGTAAATTAATGCAAAGTAATACGTGTTTTTTGATGTAAAAGTGTATATTAAGCACTGAAAATGCTATTTTGTATTATATAAATATTCTATATATAAATATGTGGAATTGTTTCACATTTATTCAGATGTTGGTTAGCATATCATGGCAAAGTCATGATATATATTTGTAAATCTTGTTTTGTGCATTTGTCTATATATGAGACATTCCTGATTCCGTATTCATGCTGCATTATGTTGTTTTAAAATAAAAATGTAATGGGAATTATGAGAATGTATTAAAAACCAAAACGAATCTGAGGCAGTTCAGCCTTTATTTTATATTGGCAATCTGAGATGTTAAAACTGAAGTGTTCACTTGGTCCCCCAAACTGTCCATGCTTAGACTGGCTGATACCGTCTGCAGTGATTCGATAATACAGGAGGATATATTTCTTTCATCGCCAGACAATAGCTTATCATATGAAAAATCCATACTGAGCTAGATCCAGATATGTTACTTGACATGATTGTTTAGCTGTAATCATTCTTAAAGTGTTCTGCACAGTATGGCAGGCCGTCGGGTAGTTTTGCAAGAATAAATCTTCAGATAACGTGAATGTGAAGTATGACTCTATAGGGGAGGAGATGGTGAGACTGATTGAGAACGCCATTTGTAGTAGAGGGCATTTATCTCTAATCAGACTGCTTGTCCGATGCAAGTAAGGAAAAGTAAGATGGTATTGTGTTATCAGTTCATCCATCGTAATGATTACTTACAAAGTTTGCCGTGGACAGATGACATAGGGTCAGCCGTTAAGCTCTGTTCCTGAGCTGGATGCATATCAATGTATGGTGAAAGTCCACATTGCTTTTACACAATCTTGGTTTTATTTGGTGGTGCAAAAACCTCTCAGGACAAGCATACATATCCAAGTGATCCTTGAAATACACATCAACTTCATGCTGTAACGTTTCTCATCCCATCTGCTGTTTTGTTTTGTTTTTTTGACTACAGATCTATTAGTAACTAATGGGGACATTAAAGCAGCATATGTCTGTTTCCATGGTCACTGTGCTGTGCCACTTTTTGCTGTCCTCTGCTAAACGGCGCTGTGCAAAGCTAAGCTGAGAATGGCACTGTCCATGGTGCTGAAATATGGCTTATCTCTTGTGAAACCTGTTTCAAGGGCTTGCATGGCTGTTGCCCTCTCAGTAATACCCATCTATCTCTACCCGCTTGGCAATGCTATTATAGTGCCGTTGTTTAAACAACAGCCATGTTGTCTTCATTGTTGGGTAATAGCCATACAATATGCAACATAATTCATCTCCAACTTGAAGTTTGAGTCTCCTTTCAATGTTCTGCCCTAGTCTGGGATCTGGGATTTTGTTTGCCATTTTTTCTTTGGTGGTGGTGAAATGTTGAGCCTACAATGACATGAGAGGGATTGAGACATGGAACAAATTCAGCTACTCTTGTAGGCCGTTTTGGCAAAAAGCCTTCATGACATGACACAGAGAGAATGGATTTTAAATACCTCACCAAAATGGCCAAAAGGGTTTTTAATTACAGAAAAATTGATGAACAAAGTATGAACAAAGGCAAACATAAGGGTCAGATGGTCATGCCAAATAGAGGAACATCCATTGGCTTCCAAGAGTAGCTGAAGTTGTTTAACCTTTTTTTCTCGTTCATGCACCTTGGTTGTATGGCAAGGCAGCAAGAGTTTTGTTTTTCTTGAGAAATTGAAGGATGGAGGAGTGGGAAAGCGATGAAGACACACTGAGACTCCCTCAGTGATATTTACTTAGGCTGCAGTCCCCTCCTTCCAAGATAAGACGCCAGGGTCAGTCTGGAAAACCGACTCCGCTCAACCGGGCCAGATCCCACATCATCGGCAAGCACCTCAGCCAGCCATTGGAGTGAATCCCCCGCCGCCCTCGCCCCGACAAAACGGCGATAATTATCCTGTAATTTCTCCCGGCCGGAGTTTATTTATTTATGTCCACGGATGACATGTTGAGTGACAGTTTCCTGATTAGGCTGGAGGAAATAATGGCAGCTCAATGTCTCTTATCAGCCTGAGAGGCGAGTACCTCTGTCTGAGAGGGGTAGCTTAAGGCAGGGTGATGGCAGGTGGGGCGGGTGGGGGTTTGCTAACTGAAGGGGAGAATTAGGTGACGAGTTGTGACACATGAGCAAGCAAGGTGTTGAGGAAAGGAAAGGGTTTGTTGGGCCGCAACAGGAAAATATTAATGACTGAACGTAATTGCTTTAAGGCTCTCGCTGAGCGTTGCCAGTGCAATTTGTTTTAGATCACAGTTATGACAAAATCTCCCTAAGCTTTTTGAAGAAATCAACACCATGGCATGATATAAAAGGTTGTTTGTTCATTCTATGTAATTTGCATGGATCTAGTAAAGCCAAATATCAAGCAAGCAAGTTTTCACCTTTTCTGAAGTCTCTCACCTATCAAAGATCTTTCAACTTCCTCGTTTTTCAGATGTTTGTGACAAAAGAAATTATAAAAGGTGAAACTTTTTCAAATTTTTATGTCTGCTGTCTGTATTGTATTGCATTGCTATTGAATTGATGTGGCTTGGTATTCCACTGATATGCTATCTGGTTCTCCTCTTTCAGCTTGTGTGGGTCTCTTCATGAAGAGAGAACCAAATATAATTTTCTCTGCATATGTATATGATGTATCCCTGTTAGACCTCAGGTTTATCTCTTCCTCCCATAATTGAAAAGTATGTCAGTCTGATGATATTGGCAAATTAAGTCAACAGATTATAAGGTCAGAGATATTCACTCTTTAGTGTGTGCAGACAATGTGGCTGATTACATACAGTATTTTTCTAACATGCACGTAGTTCATGATAGAAGCCAAGTGAGTGCAATATAATCAGACCAGTATATAATATTGGTATAATACACACATTGTGCAAATACTATGGTGGTTAAATACTGCAGTATACTGTGGGTATTCTCTGTGTTTTTCAGCTTAATGAACCAAGCTGGTTACCGGTGAGCCAATTTCATTTCAGTGCATTTGTCTGTCCACTGTGTTCATGAAAATAATGCTCTGCTACTCGTGCTTCATGCCTCACATTCATCTCCTTTCCCTTTCCACCACTGATCACAACAAAATGAAAGAGAAGAACAAAAATAAAAGTGACAGCCACTCACTCTGTCGGTGTACGTATTGAATAAGGCATCATATCGCAGAGAACAGAAATGTACATATATATAGCCCTGTGTTTAAGCTTTTCATGATAGAAATGCAGTCAGAACAACTGTCGAAATTAGCGTTGTGTAAGTTAAAGGGGAAAACCAGTTTGAATTATAGTATTTCTGGTATTTTTCTTCATCAGACAGACAAGTATAAGCATAGTATAAGCATACGATTTTTGCGAATGTCCCTCGACAGAATCTCCATTTGAAATGAAGATTCTGTCCCTGCTGTGTGCTTTCTGTTGCTTAAAGGGTTGGACCAGCATATCTTGACAGTCAAACGCTTTGTCCAATCATGACTGAGTAAACACAGCTCATAGGAAAACATTAAAAACATTAAATCTCTTCCCGAAACCAATCGGAAGGGTTAGGGTTAGCTAATAATTAGCTTAAACAGACATTATACCAATGTAAATGCTGAAATTGAATGTAAACTTGAAAGGGTTGATAGGGCTGTTGATCAATACCAATGACTCAGCAATTATTTGGGCAGGTGCTGAGATTTCTGGTTTATTATTACAATATTTTGCACGGTAATATGTTACCTCGAGACATTTCTCTGCTGTAATTAGGTAGCTTACTCCTCTCTACTGTGAAAATGTGATTTGTGCAGAGACTAGGAAGAGATAAGTTCTATCGATGTTGTAATTTCTACTGGTCGCCATTAGAGGTCGATAAAGGTGATAGATTACTTAACGTAGCTATTTTGTTTCAGTGAGAAATGTTCAAAATGTCAATGGCTGATGGACAAAATTAGCACAAAGCTCTAACAATGTGACAAAAATTCAGTGTATCATGGCGTATCCCTCTGGTGTTCGTTTGATTATATGCTGTACCCTAAAAACGATTAGCTTTATTTGTTTATTTCCTCCAGGTCGAGCTGGAGCCCGGCCACCTCGAAACCAACAGAGGCTGCTCGCCATAGAGGGGCACGAAGAGGAAAGTATGAGTGAGTCCATTGCTCCACTTCAAGTCAAAATTATTGCTGTAGATGTTATGGTTAAACGGGGTACTTGTTTGTCACTGACCTGCAAAACCATTTTCATCGACCTGCAAAATCATGTCTTTTTCAGCTTTCAATATTACAATAATATGATTTTTCATAAACTGTATGTAGGGACCTTGTTATATACCTCAAAATGCCACTGGATTCAGGTTATGGAAGAGATGCATGCATATAGGAAAAGGGAATACAATGCCTTAAGCTTAAGTCTCCCTTGTGCACCATTTTATTCTTCTATGTCTTGTCTTCTAGGATTGTCCTTGAAAATGTGGCATCCAATTCTTTTTTCCCCCCCTGCTCAGGAGGCAGGATCAGAGCTTAATCCTGGGGTCAGGGTGTATCTGCTGTGTTATTTCAGTCCATTTTGATGACGGATTCTAAGCTTGTCCCCCTGCTCTCAACAAAAGGCCCCCTAAAGCCCCCTGAGCTCCACCTCTGGATTTGGAGCATAGGTCTATTTCAACCTCAAATCATCTGACCCAGAATAAGCCCCAATAGGATTTTATGGAAAAGATGGATATAGCAAGATACTATGTGAAGTTAACATGCAAGGCCAAGCAAACAAAATAAACACCAAGCTTTACTTTTATCTCGCAAAATTCATAGGCCAGTATTTCGTCCCCGACGCCTGAGTATGTTTTATTCAGAGGGAAAAGACGTGTGGCTTGATAAGTTGGCTATTTAGTTGGAAGAATGATATGATCAAGCATCTGGCTGAGAATTCAATCCATTTTCAAGCCGGAGTGGCTGGATCTGACTCTTTGTCAGGGTAGACGGAAGGGAGTCTGTGTGCTCGAAGACGTGAACCAGATAGGCAAATTGGCACAGCGGTTTGGCCTGCTGCTGCTTTGCCCAGTGCTAACTGATGGGCCCCTTTCATACACTTCATTATTTGTGTTCGGACACCAATAATCCCTTCCCTGTTCTGTCTAAGCCAAAGTGAAACCAGTCGGGAGAGCGTGTGGATTATGCCTGACAGCGTAGGGAGGGTCGGTAGCAGGCTGATGATGGAAGTCGTCAAGGTTGGCCAAGGACTTTTTGCCTGAACTATAAGCAGAAAGAGTTGTGGTAGGACAAATCCGATCTTAGATGCCAGGTAACACATTTAGATGTATAAAGAATTGACAGTTGGACGTGTCCTGTGGATTTGATTTTTAAGCAATTGCTGTTTATGGGTCTGGAGGATACTATTGCTTGTCGAGCTGCAGCAGTGGAGTCACAACAATATGTTGCACTATTAAATCTCTCTCTCCCTCTTCCTCAATAGGCGTATAATCACTCTCCCCCTCTTGTTGCTCAGGGCATTAACCACTATTGTGTTTTTCTTGTTTGAGTTTCCTCCCCCTCTCGCATGCTTGTTATTTACTTTGCATAGCCTACTGTGCTGTGACGGCAAGCCAAAGACAATTCTGTCTGGGCACTTTGTTTCAGGACGTGGTGACTCTCAGTGCATATTGGCTTTCATGAAACTGAATTTGGCTCACATTAGTAGTTTGGTACATAAATAACTCAACTTAGATAGATTGTATGTGCTGACGTCACTCCACTGCAGTGTCTGAACTACTGCTCATTTATCAAACAAATCCCCTATCTGTCACCAAATGAATGTCACAGTCCTATAATTTCTGACCACTTACTACAGAGGAGCTAGTCTTATATTTTTGATTTTTACCCAAATTCATTCTAGTGTGGCTCCTGGGTTCCTGTTTGAAGTAACCATATTTAACCAAGTGGATCCTGAAAGTTTATTAGTCTCTTGGGCAGCTTTCTTCAGGCTCATTATTTCAAGTGCAAATCCATTTTGGGAAAGTTGACATCCTTGTTTGCACCCCCATCTTTCCCCACAACCCCCCTCAACCTGCATTTTATAGAAGGATTATTTTCTGTCCTGAGCACCGAAAGGAGTAACCTATCGAGCTTTTGCTGGAGGATGTTATAAATGGAAATTTACATTAAGTTCCATCAGCTTTGTTAACAGGGCCTGGTGTTATGTGTTCCCAAAGCACAGAAGAAACAATACTTTTTTCAAGATGGCTTTGTAGTTAAGATTCGTCCTGTAGTTTGCAAATTTGTAGGAGGGCTGTTATAGACTAACTCACTGCAACAAATGAACTAATATGAACATTTTGCTTTTTTATGCTGATTAAGCTCTCAACCATCATTTTACTTTGGTAAAGGAAGTATTAAAAGTCAAAATATTTGATATGCCATTGCCAATATGTTCTCCTAGTAATGAACCTAGATTACTCATGATTGTTACTTAATATTTTGGATGTGTAATTAATGTAACATGAATTTGCTCAAATGTCCTTATTCATAACTAGTAATATAATTCACTGTTGCTGAATTATTGCAATACCACCACCAAAATATTGCTAAAGGAACACACATCACTTGTTCAGTTACAAAGAGAGATAAAGGAATCTCTAAATTTTACATTTACAAGATCCTGCAACGAAGGCGTTGTAAGTTACTCTTTCTGGGCACCGCAGGTTCATGCAGCACCGATGTTAAGGAAAATCGGAACTTGGACAGCCTCTTCTCCAAAGGGGGGGTTGCAGCTGAGGCTGCTCAGCTCCCCAATGGGAATGCTGGGGGTGGGAGGAAGCGGCCCTTAGAGGAGGGCAATAATGGGCACACACATTCCAAGTACAGGCCCAAGAAGCGTAAGAAAATCCCCGGGCCCATTCTACCTAAGAACGCCCTAATGCAGCTGAACGAGATCAAGCCGGGGCTGCAGTACAAACTGCTCTCTCAGACCGGGCCGGTGCATGCGCCTGTCTTTGTGATGACTGTGGAGGTCAACGGGCAGCTCTTCGAGGGTTCAGGTCCTACTAAGAAGAAAGCCAAGCTGAACGCGGCTGAGAAGGCCCTGCGCTCCTTCGTCCAGTTCCCCAATGCATCTGAAGCCCACATGGCCATGGGTCGGACACTGTCCGTCCACACAGATTTCACCTCCGACCAGGCCGACTTCCCGGACATGCTGTTTAACGGCTTTGAAACATCTGCTCCGGCAGATGACCCATTTTACCTTGCCTCCAACAGTAATGGTTCCTTCAGCTCACTGGGAATAGAGTACCCTTTGCTAGCCTCCCCTGTCCCAAACCTGGTCCAGGCCCCCTTACCTCTGGCCCCCTCCACCTTCATCTCCCCTGCAACCGGCAAGAACCCCGTCATGATCCTCAATGAGTTGCGGCCGGGCCTCAAGTATGACTTTGTGTCTGAGAGCGGGGAGAGCCACGCCAAGAACTTTGTCATGTCGGTGATGGTAGATGCCCAGAATTTTCAGGGTTCTGGGCGGAATAAGAAGCTGGCCAAGGCCCGGGCTGCCCAGGCTGCTCTCTCTGCTCTCTTTAACATACAGCTGGATCAGGTGCCATCGCGACAACCCATACCCAGAGAAGGACTGCAGCTTCACCTGCCGCAGGTAAGCAGGCTCTATTGATGACATGCTTTTGTTGATTAGTTTCATTTTCATTTTGTTGGGTCTTGTTGAAAGACGTGACCAAGATAATGGCAACATCAAACGTTACTGATGGCATACAGTTGTGTTGCATAAGGCTGTGATCACATAGAGTGAGAGTTTTTTTTTTGTTGCCTTTTTTCAGTTATTTTCAATGGTTTGCCATGGCAGTTGCGTGTTTTCTCCAAACTTTTTCCTTTGTGTTTTGAACGCGGGGCATGTTTTGAACGCAGGGTGTTTTGTGGAGCTACCCTGGCTGCTCCAAGTTGAACATGTCTCAAGATTACCCACACCACCCTGGGTGCTCCAAGTTGAACATGTCTCAAGATTACCCACACCACACATTATGTCAATGTCAGACAGAGAAAAAGTTAGCTGCGTCTGGAGGGACGTAAGCAGCCTCTTACAGTGAGTTATAATCGCTTACTTTCTCTTGTCTATATTTATTTTCAGCGGCATAGTCCTTTGTTACTTCAGTTTAGCTGTTTTTGTGTTTGAGCAGGAGAAAAAAGCATCCTATGTGATCATGGTAACACTTCACAACAAAATCAGTATAACATGTGAAAGGGGTGAATATTATCCTAAAGATTTGGTTTGTGACAAAAACTCATAGCTGTATGATGCAGTGGCTTGTTTGATGTTATGCTGCACCCAACTCCTTGTCAAATTTCCTCTAATGAAAGATTTGTCTACAACTGTCACCGCTCTTTACAAACCTCTGGCGAAGTTCAATGCTGTGTGCACAAGGAATCTATTTACACATAACCTAATCCCTGCCTGTAATCCCTGCCCACAGATAACAATGGCGCTATCTTAATTAACATCACTCCTGAGTGCTATTCAAACACTGCTATTGATTATACAAGCGTTTCCCCGTTAGTCTGTTTTAGTTACAGATCAGTCAGTGAAGCAGAGGATTTGACTATTGTAAGCCTCTCAGATGTCTGGCTGTCATTCACACCATGCAGCCTTGCTTAATTGAAATACAGTGTCAGTGTGGATAAGAAGGCCTCTCAAATAGCAGTTGCCTTTCAGTAATATTTCATCGCATTGTCTTCTGCTATTTGCTTATTTGTATTGACAGAAAATGTATTATCTGATCGAAAGCATTTTTAGTCATTTCCCTTTTGAAACTGGCCCAAGTTTTTTTGGTTTCTTTTTTCCACCCAGTTCTACTTCTGTTCATACTATTCAATCAAACAACACCGCGGTCTCACTTCAATCCATAGCCCCTTCCTCCACCCCCAACAGCTTCTCCATTTTCCACTACCTTCCTTCCTCTGTAACGCTGTTTTCAAATGTTTGTCTCGGTTGCCGCCTCAGGTCCTTGCAGATGCCGTCTCTCATCTCGTCGTCGACAAATTCAGCGAGCTGACGGACAATTTTACATCTCCCCACGCTCGACGGAAAGTCCTGGCTGGTGTGGTCATGACAACAGGTATTGCCAGTCTGTTTTTTTACCCCGAGGTAAATCAATATTGATCCCGGTTTACTTCAATCAATCCTCAATTCGAACATACTTTCGGAAAGTATTCAACCCCCTGTCCAAGAAGACCTAGATTGGAAGCTTTCTATATTTGATTTTCAATAAATCAGCTTCTAAACACGTTTTCACTTTCATTGTGTGGTATTTTGTGTAGATTGTTGAAAAAAATCTAAATTCATTTTGAATTCAAGCTGCAACACTTAGCTGGAACAAAGTTTCTGTTCCACTGCAAATGTCTTTCTTCAAATTTGCCTGCTCAGGCACAGACGTGAAGGAGGCCCAGGTCATCTGCGTTTCCACGGGGACGAAGTGCATCAATGGCGAATACATGAGTGACCGAGGGCTGGCGCTCAACGACTGCCACGCTGAGATTGTGGCTCGCCGGTCGCTCATCAGGTACCTGTACTCCCAGCTGGAGCATTTCCTCAGGTGAGTCACACTACGGTAGAGCTCTAAAAGCTGCGTTACTGAGATTCGCTCCACATACGCCATTAATATGCATCTCGTATACGGATTGTGTCTACATAAGGTTTAGTTGGATGACATTTACACCTGACTTTAAATGCACCTCAAGTATACCAGGCTATCTGCGGGTCAGGGAATATCAGGGGATTTTACAAATGGGTCACTTTACAGGAATATAGCAGAATGTAGTTCACAATTTGTTTTACACATTCATTGCACTGGATGGAGATTTTCTGATCAACTGTAGTGGAAACCAGACTGTTCACCACTTTAGAAAAACAACATTAACAAACCAGGAAGAAAGAACATTTTTAGGTGATGGTCTGCTCCAACTTATCAAGTATCAAGTATAAAATGTCTCAAATGCAGTTATTAGACGTCTTATTTTTTCAACATGTAGTGACAGGTATGTTTGCACTGCATGCCTACATTAAGATTAATGCAGAGGGGCACCCGGGTGGTGTAGCGGTCTATTCCCTCGCCTCCAACACGGGGGCCGCAGATTCGCGCCCTGTGTTACCTCCGGCTTGGTCGGGCGTTCCTACATGTACAGACACAATTGGCCATGTCTGTGGGTGGGAAGCCGGATAGGGGGTTTGTGTCCTGGTCGCTGCACTAGCGCCTC
>OMOV01088758.1:0-12211 GCA_900312565.1 Beryx splendens | reverse complement strand
CACTGAATGCTCTGCGCTGCCAGACTCGACTCTCAACTCAGTCACATTTACTGATTTTGTCTATTCTTCCTTGTGATTTCTCTCTATTTTGATCATGTGCAATGAAGCAATGAAGGTAGAATCTGTCTTAAACAATATGAGCCCTCTCTCACACTTATGGCACAAGCCTGATTTAATATCTTTAAAATGATTTTTAAAGTGCTTTCAAACAAATGCAAAAAAAAAAAATCTGACCTCAGTGCCTCTTCTTACTGTGGATCAACGGGCAACAAAAGTGTGTCAATGTTTTACCCAGATTTGGGTTTCCAGATTGAACCCACATGTCTCTGTGGGAGAATGCATGGGGTTTGTAAACAATCAGCCCTAATGGGGTCTACGATCATCACAGTCTTTTTAAAGTTTGACATTTTGTTTTGTGTAAATTCCAGTTTCAGTTAAGGCTGAATAACTATTAATAATAATATAAAATAATTATTAAGCTGTTAATGTTCTTGAAGAAAATAAAATGCTCAGAAATGTGCGGAAAAGATAAACATTGTCAAATGTTAGATGCTTGGAAAAAAAAACATTCAAAGGACATTACCCTTAATAAATGTGAATGTAAAACTTCACCTACATTCACCATAGAATTTTTTTTTGCTATCAAAATGTTAGCGACACTCTTGTGCCCTATTAACGGAGAAATGTGCCTAATCTAACTTTTCTCTAATCCTTTTGTATACCACAGCACAGTTAAAGAGAATAGCACCGTTCTTGTGCCAGTTGTGTTTTATACGCCTTTATTTGGATGCTGAAGGGAAAATGCCTCTCTCGCTTTATACAACCCAACTGTCTTCCAGAGACGAACGAGTCATGTTTGCCTTCTGTGACGAGGTTGTCACTGAACTCTTTTATAACTAGCTGTTTTCTATCTGATATCTGTCAATAGAGCTCGATCTCCGATGAACCCACTGTGTAGTAGACGGTGTTAACTACACAGCAGTAGCACAAACAAGGCCAAATGAATTATTGAATTATTGCCTTATCAAAAAAATACCCAACACTGAATAATCCAGTGTTGGTGACTGTGATTAGATGTTATGGTGACACAATACTGCCATGTTTGGTTCCTGGTGCTGACCATAAACAACAGCGAGTGTTCCTTCTTGTCTTATACTAACGGAGGGCTTCTGCTGTAGAGGCTGTTGTACTCCTTGATGGAGCAAGGCAGACTTTATCTTACGGTTACATTGCATACAATTTAGAACGCATTTTCTATTGAACGTCTTCGCAGCGATGATCCTGTCACCGGTGTACATTGAATTGACTGATAAGTTGTACTGTGACAGCTGGGGATGTGACTAGTTGCGTGGAAACTGTGATTGCAAGTCGACTAGACTCTGCAACGGTGCAACAGCAGGAGTTTCATGCGCAGTGCATCACGCGGCCGACTAACCTCTCAGACAGGACTCGATGAAAAGACCTTTTACTTCAGGCTTATTTCTTAACCCTTTCCTCAATGCTATCAAACATGGCTCCCTTTTCTGATCATCGGTTTACAGGCGATTTAGTCTTGTGTGCCTCGACCCATCTCCATACTTCACTCACCTGATGTCTACCTTGGAAACTGATGGCTGATGATTTATTTGATTGCAGTCTTCATATCTGGCCAGGATGATTATATGTATTAGGGCATGAAATACTCTGAATCATCAGTTTAAAAAAAATGTTTTTCAATGTTTTGTATGATTCTTTTAATGGAGATCTGCACCTGGTTCAAGACTTAAGCCTTTAATAAAGATGTAGAGGCAGATGCTGAAAGCTGAAATGGACGATGGGGATTTCCACTTCAGTTGTGTTTCTATAACTTAAATTTTGTATCTCACTTTGTACTTTAATCAGCCAAATGTTGTAAGGTTGTTCTAATTGAGGAGTTTACGTAAAATTCTGAAATTGTACCACCGGTCTTTTGTAAAATGAGAAATCAACATGCAAATTGGGATTCTGTGTGTTCATAATTATAACAATGTTTTCGGTGAGACGAGCCCAATACAGAAAGAGTACACAGCTTGTGTACTCGAATACAATATTAGCGAGCTGGTTCTTGCTGTCTCTACAAAACATTCAAAATAAATTTCCAAGGATCTTTTTTTTTCTTTTCTTCGTTTTATTTTTTTTTTGGGGTCACTTTCACATTCTTACTTTGTATGTTATATTAAACAGAGTTTTTAAAAAGCAAAATTGTGTAAATGGTTCTCATGAAATGTACATTATTACCAATATCTCAGCCACTTTTTGTCTTCACTTTATGATTTCTCATTGTGCCTGTATTAAATGTGTAATATATGAATATATACAAATATATGAAAATGACTACTTTAAATGTATTCTGTGTGATTTCTTTGAACCTGGTCATGGACATGCAGTGCCATGGGTCTGTCATGTCATTCCAATGCCGTATGAAAAGCTCTAAAATGTTCTGAATGAGTTTTCAGCAGATTTAGGCCGAGTTTAAAGAATAGTGTAGGTTCACATAATCGGGGTAGTGTGTTAAGGTTATGTGAGTTAAAGACTGTTGATGATGGTGACAATATTTGAGCATGTCATCTTTATTTGGGTCTTATGTGAGAAATGAAAGCTGCATGGAGAGAAGCAAGTACTCTGATGCTTGAGCCATGGAGTTGACCTTGTTAATATGAATATGTGAGGATATGAGAGCAGTTTTTCCTCCAAAATTAGTGGAGAACTCTAACATGTGTACTGACCTGGCAGAGACGCTGTAACGTCCACCTCACTGGCCCCTGGTTCTGCCATTATCAGCTTTGTGTAGAAGAATGGAAAAGTACTGGCTAAGGAAGTTAAGATCTCTATCATTACAGTCCAAGGCCCTCTCAACTTGGTGATTCAAGAGAGAATGCAAAGTGGAATTCATGACTGAACCTGACGACTGTACTTGCTCATGAGGTCTTATGTCCCAGACTCAAACGTTGGCCCTTGCAATGCTAGAAAATCAAAACAAATCTATTGCCAGATGTATAGAAAACTTTTCTTTCACAGCCCCATAAAATCCATGTCTAAAGGTTTGTATTGGGCTATCTACTGACGTCCAGGATGATAGAGCATGAAAAAGGAGGTTGAGGACACCGCTACACATGTGGTACTAATGTACTGTTTGCCTCAGGAGAACCTCATGCAGCTCTGTCTATGTGTTTGTGCCTATGTGTGTGTGTGAGGATGTGTGCATGCGTACGTGCTCGGCACTACATCAACACCTTGTGCGTATTTACACACCCAGTCATGCCTTGTGTCCCTCCACAGGCTGACCTCCTCCTCCTCGCTATTTGAAATAAAGCCTCTGAGCTGCCTGTTCGCAGCCACATGTGTGAGCCATCAGCGTTGCCTTCACTTTTCCCCCGTCCACCTCACTCAGTCAAGGAGGAGGAGATCTTAGGGTCCCCTGTGTATGATGTTATTCTCTGAAAACCAAAGTGAGATATGTGAACTGAAGTCAAATCCAAGAGTTATGCCGGTCGACATGAAAACTTTGTTTGGATGTTGTGTGAACCAGGAGTTTTATGGAACTTAAGAGGATCTGTGAAGATAAAAGTGACTGAAAAGGCTTGAAAATAGAGATATCGTATACTGTTGATATACTCTATAAAAAAAATTGAAAGAGGTGTGGGGCAGAGCGGGGTGGCCTGTGAGAGACTGGGGTGTCGACTTGCACTGAGGAGTTGAATGTATCTGCCGTGGATTGAAGGGGTCTGGTGAAGCCAGCTGACGACCCGTGTGTCTGGTATGGATTGGGAGAGCCTGGGTTCAGAACCAGCTCCGTGAAATGCCAGGAGCAGAGACAGCATTTGGCCTTTGTTGTCCACCATCACACACATGTTTGTCCAAAGGCCCACCGGAGCCATAGAGTTGAGTTATTCTACAATCCAGAGAGCGAGCCCCACATCAGTAACGTTTATGGACAATTTATAATTGATGTGCCCATTTGATCTCTCTCTTAAACATGAGGGAAACCATCTGAATAAACATGGATGGTGTAAGTTTATTGCATTAATATGGATTCCTCTCCTCTTCTCCTGCTCCCTCCAAAGCCCAGAAGAACTCTTTAGAATAACTCAAACCCCGAACATGTCAGACTTGCATCCAAGGGAATCTCTCAGATTTTCCATAAGAGGAGCAGAACTCTCTAAATTGTCCCCCCTTGGCAATAAAAATATGAACACGATGCAGTGTTATCACAATTGACAAGGAATCTGTTATTCCTATAAAAGGACTTGTTGTATGTTGTATTTATCTGGCTGGCACTGGCTGCACTAGCTTCGTCTTAAGTCATACTCTTATGAAGCTCTCCAGTTAAATCATAATCTTAACAGCACCACCGTTTCTATTTTCTCATTGTGTGTGGGCCCTATATAGCCACTCTTCACCACAATTAACCTTTTGGCCTGCAAACAAATTCTCACACTCCAAGCCCTTGTCTGGATCAAATCGTGTCCAATGTCAGTTCTTCTTTCCACGGTTCACCAATTGGGAAGTAATCGTCCTTTAGTTAGAGCGTCTTCCTGCCTCGTCTGGGGAATCTACCCTAACAAACCATGAACATTAAATGGTTTATTTCCTGGACTTCAGTTGTAGCTGGAAGTGATACAATTGACCATCTGCTGAAGAGAATTAAATCATGAATTCTGCTCTGGCTAGTTTCAGAGCTACCAGCTGTACAGTAGATGCTGTTGTGAGTCTTTTGCAAGCAGCTAACAACAGACAGAAACACATAATACCATGTTTTATGTTTTGATTACCCCCCTCCTCTTGACCACTGCTGGAGTGGTAAAATGAGTCACTGGAGGCTCTGGAAGTAGCAGCATTCCCATCCAGTGAAAAGACGCTCAGAGGGCCGTCCACTGGCAGACTCCTCTGCCTTATCAGCCCTAGGGAGAGGGAGTGGACCCTTCCGTGCCATGTTCACAGAGGCACGTCACAGGCTATTTGTCATTGTAAGCGTGTGTGTGTGTGTGTGTGTGTGTGTTCGGGGGAGGGGATTACTGAGAAACAGTCACATCTTAATTCCTACGGTGCTTGTTTGCCCCTTCTTTATTGGGCTGGCAGGCTCTGCCCTCTCCCATTAAAATTACTCCTCTGGGAATGTGACACAGGAGCACTGAATAACACAGTATTGTTACAAATCCATAATTTGAAGATAATGTATGCATGGGACAAATCTGTGCAGTAGATAGTAAGGGAGCAGTGTGTGTTTGTGGGTGTGGGTGGGGTGATGGTGATGTTGGGGGTGGGGGCTCCAAATCTCTTATTATCCTATCCTTTAGATGACATTATCTGTAAAGTCCCATCATTGTTTAACACAGAACTCTCATAATAGGTATTATGTTGTTTCGAGGATATTGACGTGTTGCTGCTTTGTGACTAGTCCAGATTTTTTTTTAAAGTCAGCATGTTGGACAGATGTGCTTTTTAGAGATGGTGGCAGCGCTGAAGTGAAATGAAGCATAGGCCCAAGGGATCAATACACCCCAGTGTGAGTCAACAGGACACACACACACACAACATTCCCATTGGTTCCAGAGAGGAAATGTTCAGTTCATAAATATTTGGAGTTTGCTAATTGAAAGAATCTGTGGCGCTTCGATTCTGGGGGGTTCTTTAAACACCGCGCTCATATGGATTCTTTCTTATCTGTCCCTTTGTTCATTGGTGCCAAGTGAAATGAGCTGAAGCTATGGCAAACACACAGACACACACACACACACACAATCACCTAGGTTAAGCTGACCAGCCATTGGCAAACTGGCAACCCCGTGGTTGCTCCTCCATGAAGACCTTTTGTTTTGCTTAGCCATAAGCTGTGCATGATCGTCCTTTCCGATTGGTGGACTTCTTACACGCAATGCAGTCCGGATGTGCTTTTATGAAGGCAAATGCAAGCTGTCCTTTGGGAGAACAGCAGACTGCTATGAAATTCAACTGAAAAACATGTTTGCATGTCACTGTGTTTGCATTGGGAATTAATAATTCATGCATATAGGTGTTTTTACTGTGGCAGAGACACACGACAAGCTATCCTGCAGACTGCTGCTGCAGCCAGTGGAAGACACTGACTGAATAGACTGTAGAATAGTACAGACTGGGAAACATAATTGTCCTTAACAGATGTTACATAAATTGTGCTTAGTCACACAGGCATAAAAAGTTAGAGAAATAAAATGAAACAAAGATACACAATGCAGGCAAAAGGCATCAGATAGATTATTGACCAACCGTCCTGGAAGCTTTTTGCACAGATCACCTCACTAGTCCAACAATCCCCCTAGCAGAGGGCAGAAAAATCAGATCAGATGAATGTTTCTATATATTTGTCCGGACTATTGGCACTCAAAGACAGCGTCTTCATGGGAATGCTTGTAAAAATGAACACAATGCAGGGTATTGTCCTTAAAAACTTTAGTCCTGTGTGTTAAAGGAGCCTACGAGTTCTGACAACTTTTTCAAGATGACTTCCAGTTGCTCATAGTTACTCATTGACAGTTGAATAGAGGAACTTCCAACTTCAAACACCATCACAAGTCATGCAAGCAATTCACTTGATATGCATGAATGTGGTAGGATGTCAGATTTAGGAGACTCCACCGACACCCTGGGTCAAGTGGTTTGGTTCTTTCAGCAGGATGCCTGCGTGTTACGTGTGGTTTTTGCTCATTGAGCCTCTGACTATAACATGTATAGCGTGATGTGTTTTTAAGCCCCTCCACTTAACATGCTACACTGATTGTTCAACTATTGCAGCATGGGCTGTCGGTGATAAGTTATGCATAACAGTGCAGTTGGAGACGTGTCCGTGTGAAATGACATTTGACAAGGTGGATTTCGGATCACGTTCTATGGTCTATGCGTGCAGGAACCTCCCTTTCTGCTCATTTCTCCTAACCTCTGCCCCTCCTCCCCTCTCCCCCTCCATCGCTCTCAGACAGACCTTAAACACACCAAATCTCCTCTCGTGAACTCTACATGGCACGTCAATCTCTCTGGGGGTTTGGCCTGATAACTGACTAAAATATGAACATTAGTGTTGATTATAAATATCATTACAAGTAGCCTGTGTGTAATACAGTAAAATACAGTGACAACATCCTGGAATGATATAGTGCAAGGGTAAGTATAGGAGATCTGTCCCAAAAATGACTAATATATGTAAGAAAATAATAGAAATATAAATGGAAAAAGATAAATAAATACTACAGTCCACAAATATGTATAGAGCTCAAGAAGTCATTTTCCTCATGTTAGCCACCCGTCCAACTTTTGTTGATTACAATCTGTGATCATCAGTGGTTGCAAATGTTTCAACCTCTGTGTTGAAAAATAAGTTTTGTTATCATCAGACACATACGTTTCAATGACACCTACTACGATACCCATAAGCCTCACCAACTGCTCTTATGCTATCCCACTCCTTCCACTGTTACTTTCTCCTCAGCACTGATGTGACCCAGTAGCTAGCTCTGTAAGCTCTAGTATCTTAATACCCTGCACGTCTGTTAGAAATAAATTTAATATTACTATATGAGTTTGATCCAGCCTACAGTATAAATATTTACATAGTGCAACAGTAGCCGTGGTGGATGAGGTATGCATTGGAAACTAGTGGTGATTCAAGACTCTTAATTTAAGACTCTAGTTGCAAAGATTACGACAACTGACGTGACCTATAGTTGTCTGCAATAAGACTTGAGGCCTACAACGTTTACAAAACACTACTTCACTTGAGATTTGTCTGCTTCAGGTCTGTCACACTGAGCGTAAACTATGACTACTGAGCGTGCATCATCATGCATCATCCTCTCTCCTCCCCCTCCAGGAGGGGAGAATGTGTTTCAGACTAAAGACCTGGAGTGTTTGGATACATGATTGTTGCTCCATGGTCCCTCATACAGTGGAGAACCAGCTCATGACAGAATAGGTGTTTTGTTATTTTCACTCATATCAAGCAGACACAGGCAGGTCAAAAGGGAGATTACACACTTGACCCTTTGTCCTGCCACTGACAAAGTGCCCTCCTGGAAGGTGCTCAGCCATGATCAGCCAGTGTTTAGCATAAAACCTTTCTTGTTTATTGTAATTTACAAGTAATTAAAGTAATTTTCAAGGTGCAAGTGATTTTGGTAGAAAAATTATGTTTAAATCTTTTAATTTATCCCAGCAGATATTTTTGAGCCAAACCTTTATAAGCCTAGAAAATACTTCTTTGCATTGTAACCATGTATTTTTAACTAAATTATTGGCCCGATATATGTAGCAGATACAGTCAAAGGTTGTCAAAGGCAACACAATAAAGTACAATAAATCATATTTCCACTGTGGTCCTTTTTTGATTTGGTGAGAGTATTATAGAACATAATTCTCTCGTCACTGCCACAGACATTTTTGTTTCTATGCTTCTGTCTCTTAAGTCCAGACTGTGTGAAACATAGTAGAAGCAGCTTTCTGCTTAGTGGTACATTCTGACTCCTTGCCGTTAGCAATGGGATTGTGGGAGCCAGCATGGCTTGGTTGTGTTGGTAGCCAAGGGAACAAAGAAGAAGGAAGTAAACAGTTGCTGGCTGGCTCCAGACCCAGTCCAAAGGTTCTCCTCTGCAGGTGAACAGGCGAATGGAGAAAGACAAGAGATGGACAAATAAGAGTTCAGCAGGTCAAAACAAAGACGATCAAACAAAGCTACTCAAACATCAAAGGTGATTACTGTTCTGGTGTCAGCATATCTCAAGTCATCAAATAAGCATGTCTGCAACAGTCCAACAGCACAAGACTGAGTACTGTAGCACACTAAGCTATTGTAGCCGAACAAGTCTATGCTATAGTAGATATACCTGACTGGAGAAAGATGTGAGTTTTTGGTCCAAAAGTGTGGTCCAAAGTAAAAGACAAGTAAGTAGCCAATAAAGTTATGGCAGCAGGGCGGTTTAGCATATCATGATTGACAGACACACCAACCACAGCTGAAATTTATGAGCATTTGACGGGTGGTGAAATCCATCACATGAGTTTTATTATGCTGCTGACTGAGGAGACGAGGTTTCACCGCACACAGACATTAACTACCCCAATAAAGGATGAACCAGATTTATTCATGGATGGTAATCTTCTGGTACAAGTGGGCTACTGTGATCTGCACAAGTCACATTTTCACAAGGTAGAGAAAATGGTAACCATCCTATGTATTATTCTCAATGACAAGTAACTTTAACTTGCTGATGTGGATCCTGTACAGCTGTAGTGTGGCTGGACAAGACTCTTTCAACCACAACAGGACGCTCTCATCACCTCCATCACCAGACAGGTCCTGTTACAGAGACAGCTTTAACACTAATACAGACCTACAGTACATAGCAGACATAATCATGGCTACATTTATTTGCCATATGAAGTTCTCATCAATCAGGTTGAGATTGATAATCAAATGACAATAACACTACATATTGGAGATTTACAATTATTTTATTTTGTTGCTGACCTGCCATGAACATCGCCAAAATAGCGAAATATCTGCAAGGCTGTCAAAACTTATGCAAGGCACAAAAACCATGGGGCTGCCTGATCCATGTCGAGTCTCTCCAGTGTCTTCCAGCTCTTACTCTTCCTCTGTGGTGGCAACAATACCTTACAATGATCCAAAGACACAAAGATAGCCCACTCCAACACGAGGAAGGCTTCCACTCTGTCCTGTGGTCCTGTTCAACTGCTGGAGTCAGAGAGGTGCAATATGTGTTAAGAATATAACTGAAAGCAAAACTTTTATTCACAAATATGTGTCTGTTTTTTCTGTCTGTGATTTATTTATATGATGACTTACAGAACACAAGTAACAAATCATTTATTTGTGGAGATATATTTATGCTTCTGTTTTTTTTGCATTCAACAATCTTAATACATATATGGACTGTAGTATTTATTCATCTTTTTCCATTTATATTTCTATTTATTTTATTACGTAGGCTATATTTGTCATTATTGAGACAGATCTCCTCCCACGAGTATGCTTAAATGTTGTAAATTTCAGTTGCTCTGCGGGCGTCCTGGTGACTTAGTAGTGTAACCATACCATGTAACCACAACGTCCTGTGTTGAAATCTGGCCCAGGACCTTTGTCGCATGTCAACCCCCTCTCTCTCGCCCTATCTTTCCTGTCTTTCTCTACTGTCAGAAAATTGAGAAATCAATCAATCAGAATTCAACAACACAGCATTAATTTGTGCAAATAGTCATAATCCAATAGTAATCTATTTGCCTACACATGTTCATTCACACACGCTTAATGGGAGAACTTGCTATTAGAACAGTCAGAGACTGAACATGACCCATATACTGTAGATAAACCAAGCTCTTAAGCAACAGGAATCAAGTGTCGGTTAACTTATAACTTATTACTTTCCGCCTTGGTTAGTTAGTGTCTTAATAGATATGCTCAGTGTTACTCAGTGTTCCCGTGGCTCTGTTTGAGTGGCTACACGCACAGCAGCACCAACAGGTACACATCTCGGTCAGAACAACCCAGGGGATTCATGAAGCAACAAAAACTGCAAGTTTTCTGGAATAACATGATGAGGCAAAGCCCTCAAATGGAGACCAGCGGCGCTAGAAATCCTGTAACAGTCATCGGTGGAGCATCTGATGGCCTGACGGCGAATGATGCTTCTGTCAGATCAAGTCCTGCTCGGTCAGACGGTGTGCTGGATGGTGAAAAGACTGGAGCCACACTGCTGTTCTTTGGAATTTCTCTGGCCCTGGTGGGTGTGGTGTTCATCGCCGTGGGCTGGCTACACCATGCCAGCCACAGCTTCGAGTTGACCCAACTTCTGGGCCCCATCCTGTTCTCTGTCGGAGGTGCCTTCATGCTTACCAGCGTCTGCAAGTTTGGGGTGATCTCCTGCCAGTGCTGTAGACAGAGGGATGAAGAGGAAGACATAATGTCTAAGATGGAGCAGATACCAACAGGACATCCTCCTGTGTTTAATGGCGTCAGTCAGCCAATCATGTTCCCTGGTGCCACAGTAATGCAAGATGTTCCACCTCCATATGCCTCTGTAACCCTGGAAGTAAACCCAGCCAGTGAGTTTCAACCAAGTGGCTCAGTGAATGGCATCCCTTTAACATGCCCTCCACCATACGACGTTGTGTGCGCTAGAGATAATCCAGCATTCACAACAGAAGAAGACAGATCAACTCCCAACACAGGAACAGAACCGCAGAAGTAGCAGGTATGGGAAAGTGGTTACATACATACATGTCTGGATTGATGTGCTACTGTGCAACATGCCAGAGACCTGCTGGAGCAAAATATTACTTCAACTAAGCCACATCAGCTTCATCAAGCATAAACTTTTAAGAACTGATGTTTTAGTACTGTTTAGGTCCTCAGTTACACATTACAGTGAAGCTATGGTCTTACAGGACAGGTATGCATTACTTTTCAATATGTCTTTTAGGGGAAAAATCCATTCATCCTCATGCCCAGCCAGACTTTCTACTGAGCACACAGCATGTTGACACTAGAGCAGATAAAACTGTAGGCACAAAGTTAACGTGTAGTTGGATTACAGTGTGTTAGAAAACTAGCTTCTCACAATACTCATCAAAACACCCAATATGACAGAATTCATTTCTTATTAACCACAAGATCTATTTCCACTTGGCCAACAGTGTCTTTGGCCCATATTGGCCCCATATCAACTAATCTCTGTAAAAACATTCAGCACTCATCTACTGATTCTTAAAATTAAAATGCTGTAATTTATTGTGCAGCTTACTGCTGTGTAAACTGTATGCTACACAAGTTCTGGTATTTAATTTTCTGTCTCAATAAATATTAACAAAACCCTCAAAACAGTTTATCCCTTTTACCTAGACTATAGGAATTCTCCAAACTGCCCCCTTAGATAGTTCAAACAATTTGTGATTATGGAAAAAAACAAAAGTAGCCCAAGGCTCTTGGTTGTAACAAAAAGCTACCGACAATGAACAGAGGACTGTCGTGAAGACTCAGAAGTTATTTACATCCAAATAAACTTTATGTCACCGTAATGCTCACAGTTAAGAACAAAATAAAGTTCCCATGTCCCCATAAAATCACCCTGCAGAGTGCTGACATTCACTGCAGCGCTCTGGAGTCTTTCTAGCTTTGTGACACACTTCCTCCTCTCCGAGACTCTCG
>OMOV01088757.1:0-12031 GCA_900312565.1 Beryx splendens | reverse complement strand
CCCCCACCCACCAACCCCCCCGTCACATTTCCTGTTTGAATGCGTTCCTCAGTTTCCTTTTTATTTGTCGGAATTGTTGCATGCTACATTTGGTGGATTTGTCTTTGCTTCTCGGTTTGCAGTGTCCGGAAGTCTGTCCCAAGGGGTGGAGCAGGTTCTCAGAGCTCAAGGCTCGGTACGCACTTAGGTTTTGGGGTCACGGTTTGGTCTGTTTTGGGTGCAGCAGGGTGCAGCAGGATACAGCAAAGTGCCAATTTAAATTAGCTTTTTGTATATCAAAAGGGTTGATATGAAATCTTGCCATCTTACAAAAAGGCTTTTAATTGTTTTATAGTGATGAGAAATGAAACCCATGCGCAGGATTTCACAGAGATTTACTGAAATAGAATAGATCTTTTGACTCATGTACATCTACTCCGAGCTTCCTACAGCTTGAGATGATGGTATTTCCCAATTGACAAACTGTCAACGAAGGCCAACGCAAGTTAGCTTGGCTGCCAGCTGCAAATATACAGCTGACATCAACTCATTCATGGTCAAGAAGTAGCTTTTCAATTCAGTGTCATTATTTTCAGTGGTGTATACCGAATCTTTGAAGGGTTAGTCGGGAAAATAAAAGCACAGTAAGTGGGTTCGCTTTTAGCCTATAGTTGTTGTTTTTTTAAATTATAAGCCCCCATTATTTTTTCACTTCTGAATCTCAAAATCTTGGGTGACGTACCGAACAGTTTTTAAAAATATATACAGTACCGTTCCACCCCTAATTGACGCCGATCTTCAAATGTTGATGACGGTTAACGCATGTTTGCATGACGCTTGACAGAAAGAACAGAATGCTCTTGTCGTCCTTTACGTGTGAGCTCGTCGGTTTAAACTGACTTTGACGTTTACCACCATTATGTCTATTTTGTGTGTAAGCTATGTTGTACCATGTCCTCTACTGTTGTGAATGAACGTGTCGGAGTTTGTGACACTCGAAGGTCCTATTGATTTAAATGAAAGATCATGTGGAGTGGTGGGAGCGCCTTTGCCTACCAATCAGGGACATTTGCACTGATTTGAAGGGACGCCTTGTTATTTTGATGTTTTGTTTAGACCTCTGCATCTGGCACTTGGTGCATGAAGGGAAAAAAGTTTTTACATTTGTTTCTCAGCTAACCTAAAATCAGCTTGAAACCAATTGGTAGCACCAGCCACATGTATGCTCATTGGAGATTCTGTCTTGAGATAGACATCCAAACATCACACCTGTCTAACAGAAACAACAATCTCGTCCAAACCCCACCGCATGTTGCATATCTGTTACACTTCTCTTGTAATTTCCTGCTGAGCAGTGGCATGCTTCCCCTGTCTTTAAATGTTTATAACAGCAGCTGTAGTAGTGATGTTCAAATCTTTCAAACTTATTCAGTAGAGAAAGGAGTTCTTCGATCCATTTAGAACATTTCCCTGTGCCTGATGGAAACAGTAGAGCTGATCAAAATGACTTATCTTAAGTTTAAGTCATCATTTGCTGTGACGCTTGGTTCAGCTCAAATCACATGACATTGTTCACAGGTCTTGCTAATGGCTCATGCAGTCTCTTGTAATATTCACCCACATGAGATGGGTTGTGTTCAGCCAGCCCCGCCCCTGGCATTCATACACAGTTCATCATACTGCAGTTAGACTCAAGATAAGTTACATAGACAGATTTACATTTACTAACCTTTCAGATCATATTTAAACCATCAGTGGCAACATAATAGAGGAGGACACTTAACTCAAAATACAAACACAGGTTAGCCATTGCTAATCGTAAATGACGGTGAGTCATGGGAGTAACTGCAACATGTTTCAGAACCCACGGCCAAATTATCATAAATATACATGAATAACTAAAATGACGTTTTGTTATTTGTGCTATTTTTGGCCCAAAATATGACATGTTGCAGAAAGCCATACTGTGTGTTGGAGTCAGCATCTCACATCTTACTGCTGCAGTAAATATGATGGGATGCGTTTTGATAACAAAAAGAGAACAGAAACATGTAGTATGACACACTGCAATGCATGTTGCTTTGGTCAGTATGGAGTTTGTCCCAACAACGTAGTAACGCTTTGTACTGTGTGTCCCACCAGGGAGTCAAGAGGACGTGATTCTCTCATATGAACCTGTGATGCGACAAGAAAGTAAGTAGTCACACACCTTACTGTATGAAAACGTCTCAGCAAGTTCAGGCCTCGGGATGTACAGTATAACACTATCTGCTGATGCGGTTCACTCTTTTATGATACTCACGTGTTCATTTGAATATTGCAAATTTCCCTGGCAGGAAAATCTCTCAGGTAGCTGAACAAAGAGCGACTGTCCTGATCCACACCACAAGTTAGCTGCACTCACACTCCTTTTCTCCTGCCAAATTGTTCAGTTAAGGAATGTACAGAGGTTGGCAGACGGGACAAATAAAACGTATTTTCATCCAATTTCTCCTCCTCTGCAAATACCGAAATACAAATGCCTTGGAAGACTCCGTCGCTGAATAATACTAATGAAGTCATGAAATGTTTGTCTTCTCAAAAGTGCTAAATAACAAACAGTAGCTGTGTGCCTTTGACAGATAAATACAGTGTTTCAACAACCTTAATATAAAAGAAGTTAACAAGTGCCACTGCAGTAAAAATAACAGGCGTACCAATGTGATGCAGACAGATGTGTGAGAGGGCTGCTCACATAGATTTTTGAATCATTTAAGTTCTGATATTTTGGAGGAATCATAACATAAGAAACATAAAAAGAGAGTAGTTTTTCCACCCAAGCCATGGTACTTTACCATAGGCCATATGCTTGTAGTGCCCCCCTCAGGCCAGTTAGGGTAAGACTACAGATACATTTTTGTACATGTCAAGTCAAAGTTATTAATAAAGTACTTTATTAAACATGTTTGTCATATTGATATTTAGAAGGAACAAGAGGTATACAGTGGTCCCACTGAATGTTCTGGTTTTAGTTTCATGGCTAAAGCATAAATTGATGCACAAAAGCACAGACAGACATTTACACGCATATAAGATCATACATATCATACTACATATCTGCATAGTCAGGATGTGCCATGCAAACGAGAAACACAGCAGCCCGCAATCAATCTCCAGATATACACTCATTGATACATGCAAAAAATATTCGCGTAGCACAAACTTACATGCAAAACATACAGTCAGCGTTTACACAGTGTTGCCATGGCTTTCAGCAAGCGCATTATCTTCAGGAAACGCATTCAATCTTTGTTTTTCCTTGCAGTTAACTACGCCAGACCCGTCATAATCCTCGGACCAATGAAGGACAGAATCAACGATGATCTGATATCGGAGTTCCCCGACAAGTTTGGTTCTTGTGTGCCGCGTAAGTAGTGAATGGAAACACAGCAGCAGTTAGTGGTTATTGGCTTGTGGGCAACAGTGAAACAGATGATTTGACAGTCCAGGTAGGATTCAGCAAACTGTGCCTTGATGGTTTTGCGGGGATAATGACTGGAAATGGGGAAGGGATGTAATGTCAGTGTTGATCATGTGGTTACCTCGCTACTCCATGACATTAACGTGAGTCATGACCATCATATCCACTGTGGAGTCAGTGTGATATTTAGTTGTTTTGTTCCACATCAGCGTCACCGTTTCCATCCCGTCATCCCATCCCGTGTTTCAGATTGCACTGTGGATCCACCGAAAGCCAATCAAACAAAAAAATATATGGAATAGATGAAAATATAAACATGTCTTGCTGTTGGCCTCGTTTAGATATAATCTCTTGCACTTTGTGGAAAAAATATTTTAAATGTTCCTCGTTCGTTTATTACGTTTACATTCTGACCCAGTGTGTGTGCGTCTTAGTGTTGTGGCCCCGTGTGCACTCGTCTTATGGAAGCACCTCACTCCTCTGTGAACTGTGGAAAGTGTTTTTCATTGGCCGGAACAGTTTTCTTTTTGCATGCTTTAATTTATCCATCTCTTTTATTTCAATTTACCCTTGAAACCATATAAAGCTGCTAACAGTTCAGGGCACCAAGGTAAGTGAGTCCATAAGTTGAGTTTATTCTTTCCTTCTTCCATTTTTTTTATTTTTTTTTATTTTTTTTAGAGTGAGTCATGAAGTGATCTCTTCCATAAATACTCCCACTAGAATTACAATTTGTTTAGAATCATAGTTTGGGGCTGTGAACACTATTACGCTAGTGTTGGGGAACATGGGTAAAAAGGTCCATATGTTAAAAATGTGTTGGTATGTTTATCAGACAGGAGTAGACTTACTGCCTTCGTAGAAGCACAGTAATAATCAGTCAGCTGCCTTTCTTTAAAGATATCTAATGAAATTTGCTCTAGAAATAACTGGAATAAAACAAAAATTTACAAATGTTGTTTTTGCTGCAGCTTCCATTTTCCAACACAGTGTATGCAAACAATAAGGAAACTTCCTTTTCAAGACTTTTTGTAACAACGTCCCTGTTTGAATGCCATGTACAGTATATGGGCAGATTCTATGGAGAATTTACTCTGCTTGCCCTCCAGGTATAATTTAATAAATACAAAGTGCAAAGCCGTGCTAATTCATGTGCTGGAAAAACCTCTGACACAACTTTTAATATCCAATTTTTTCCCTGTTTGCTCACTAGTGCAAATTTCATATCTAGCAGTGAAAAATGTTATTGGATATCTTTAAATGTGCTATGTGAAGCATTTTAATATCAGTAAGTGATTACCATGTTCATTGTGAAGAGTCAGTGTAATTGCGGTAAGCAAAAAAACCCCAAACCTACTCTCTCCCTTGCACCAAAGACACCACTCGACAGAAGAGGGACTACGAGGTGGACGGGCGAGACTACCACTTCGTCATGTCCAGAGAGCAGATGGAGAAGGACATCCAAGAGCACAAGTTCATTGAGGCGGGGCAGTACAACGATAACCTGTACGGGACGAGTGTCCAGTCGGTGAAATATGTGGCTGAAAGGGTGAGAAACTGATTATTAAAGCTGCACTAGGAAAATTTGGATTTCACTTTTAAAATGATAAAACATAGGCGATTGTATGCTTTTGAGGTAAGTCCCTTCTGAATCCCTCCCTGCCTCTGTCTCAGGGTAAACACTGCATCCTGGATGTGTCCGGAAACGCCATCAAACGACTACAAGTAGCACAACTCTATCCCATTGCCATCTTCATAAAACCTAAGTCTGTTGATTCATTAATGTGAGTATTAACCTTGTCTTTTATTACCAGCCACATATGATGTCCCCCCCTAATAACGCAGCCCTCCACTAATACACCTTATTTGAAAGAGTTATTGGGATTTTGAAGAAGTGATGAAATAGTGAAAGTCAGAGGCAGGAGTGTGTGTGTGATGCTTTCCACCGTCCCTCTCTGCTTAGGGATATGAATAAGAGACTGACAGAGGAGCAAGCCAGGAAGACGTTCGACAGGGCCATGAAGCTGGAGCAGGAGTTCAGCGAATTCTTCACAGGTACGATATTAATAAGTCGCAGTCTGATATTTATTGAACCGTCCCTCACTGCGCCCCATCGTAGCGGGATACTGATATATGAGCTCTGCGTGTGTTTGTTCAGCAGTAAGGGAAAAGATTAGGTTAGACCTTTTTGGTAAGTGGACTGGTTCAAAGGGGGAACTCAGCAATCCAGGCAGTCTGTAGAAGGCTGAAGTGCCGCCAAGCAGGACGGTTGATTAAACACAATCCTTTTGATTTAAAGCCTCTCCGGCCCATAATATACACAATAGGAGTGTGAGGGTTTTGCTCATGTAGCTTCAGTCAGCTGCTGGGAATGTCAGATTTTCTTGGAGCCTCATCCAGACTTACTGTAGGCAAAGACATAACTTAACGTTCAGGTTAACTCCAGCAGGTATAACGGGAACGCCCACTGTGTGGAACAGGGTTAGGGCAATATATCAGGCTGATATTGGCCTTGTATTAAATATCAGATATGATCCAGTCAGTGTCGTCCACCTCCAATGTGATACTGTGTGTTTCATTACATATTTAGTAGAATTGATCAGTACTACACTGGTTGTCTATGGGATGCCCTTAACCTGACAGTTTGTTTAGATTCCACATAAGTATGCATGAATATGAGATTAGCAGTAGCAGCAGTGGTAATAGTAGTAGGAGTAGCCCATACAAATATGTCATGTGAAAATAACACATGTGAAGTCACGGAGTGCTTTTTGGACACATGTTGGTTTTGCATGTGAAATTCATTTTTCACACATTAAACAACACATGATTAAAAAAAACAGTACAAACTGTGACATGTGACAACATGAAAACAAATTGTTGACGTGAAAACCAAAAAGCACGTGCTTTGAAGTCACACCTGTAACTATTTTCACATGTGACTTTTTAGTGAAGGCATGATCCTAGATTCTTGGCATTAAAATGGCCGAATATAAAGATACTGAATATAATAACCTCGTTTTGAAGCCTTTTATGTGGGAAAACCAAAGACTTGAATCTCATATTTAACACTGTGCAACTATGCGGCTTCAGGAGTGAAACGTTGCATGCATAGCTCTGAAGTTGGTGTACCTGTCCCACCCCAAGCTCCACCATACATAAATAGTCCACTTTGCTTTGCAGCCCTGGTTCAAGGAGACACCTTAGAGGACATTTATAACCACTGCAAACTGGTCATAGAGGAACATTCAGGACCCTATATCTGGATCCCTTCAAAGGAGAAACTATAATAACTCATCACCCTGGCAGCGAGTTTGGACTGCTAGACACTAGTAATAATTTGTAACATATGATAACTGTATGGCGATGAATAGTCTTCATAAATAATTATTGTGAATATTGTTTATTTTGTTTGTTTTTTGTTTATTTGGGTGGGGGGGGTTATTGTTTCTTTTTTCACTCTCAACATGAATGTTCCTGAATGTATACCACAAAGTGTTAGAAAATTTTAGGTCTTGAAACATTGAACCGTTTGTATATTTGTTGAATTTTTTTATTTGCAACAACAACAACAAAAAAAAAAGGAAGAGAAATGCAATGAAAATAAATATGGGGTACGTGTGGAAGTTGAAATGGGAAACTGGAGATGGCATATACAGTGCAGACATCTTCGCTTGGCCAACGCAGGATGGGACATAACGCGTTTTATTTGCCTCCGACATCCTCCGCCCGCCTTCCCTCCACACCGCCACGTAGAAAAGCATCATCAGAAGCTCCATTTCCGGATTTTGCATCTATGCATTTGCACGGACTCATCTCTCTCCGTTTGCATTTACACCTATTTATTTCTTCCTTTCACGACACGGACGAGTCCAGGTTTGAAAAAAAGGCTTTTATTTTGGTGTAAAAAATTTCAGCCGGTTTGTACTATAATGGTTCTGTAATGGAGCTCTTCACTTACATGGCAGACATTTCTCATCATGCTTCAGCAACGACGATGATGAGCGAAGGGAGAAAACTGCTGTAGGCAACGGAGATGTAACACTATATTTTGCTACTTATATTGCTAGAGGGCACAAAAGCACAGAAATATTTATTATTGAAATACACCTTTTGATTAAAAAAAGGTCATTTACAGAGCATATTTTATTTGAGTGATGTATGTTGTGGTAGTGTTATGATGGATGGGAATATTGTTATGGTAATAGAGACCTTAGGTGTTCACAGTTTTTGTTTTTTTTGTTTTTTTGTTTTTTTTGTTTTGTAGAGCTGGAGGAGGGAGGGGCGGGCAGAATACTGACAGGGATCAAATTATTTAACACTTTCCACCAACACCTTTTCTTCTCTTTTGGGACAAATAACAGGACGATGGTCGAGGAATATGAATACAAATAAATTAACGGTACTTTATGAAAGCAGTCTCCAACCAACAACAGACAAAAAAGGTCGAAACACATGAGGGCAGAATGTAAAAGTAAAGATAAAGTGAAACAGAGTACAAAAAAGAATCGGAGTCATTAAGCCATTAAGAAATGGAGAGACTGTGAAGGTGACCTTTTCAAGCAGATACTGAGTCAGATATCTTGTTCTCCCTCAGCAGGTTGTTCCAAAGCCTGCAGGCCCCCGAAGGAGAAACTAGAAACGCTGTTTGTGTCTCAGCTTTGGCTTTGGAACGATCCAAAGCTGCACTCTGATTTACTCAAACAGGCCTTACAAGCAGTCAGTACGATGTTAAAATCAATCATAAAAACTCAGAGACAGCCAGAACACACAGGCTGAAATGACTAGGGTTAGACCGATATATGGGGTGGATACTGGCCTCTTATTAAAGATCAGATATCGGCCAGTCAGTGTCATGTATGCCAATATGATGGAGGTTCCTCTCTTACCACAGCTACATTAAAAAAAACTGTAAAACCTGCAATGACATTCCTTTGCACATTTTATGTATTTATTTAATTGTTCAATGTTTTTTGCGGTTTTTACCCCTGACAAGAATAAAACTCTGGAGGAAAAACTGAATACTGGTAATTTTTGGGCATGAAATTGGTCAAATTTAAAGCAGATATTGGTATTGACTGGTGAAAACCCATATCGGTGTAACCTTAGTGATTACATCTCCTGCCTCCGGTTTAAAGAGAGAGTTATACTCAGAAATAAAAGCATGGATGACTTTCTCTGAGTTGCCATGAGATAATAAAGGCCTTACATTTCCAGAGTCAGATCTGGATCAAAAAGCACCCCTGAAATTTCCTATAGGAGACTTGACAACAGCAGAATCAGCCTGAAGAGGAGTGAGTGAGTCCTGACGCCCAGGGAAGAGGTGATGTGTCACCCTGCTTAGTCAACCCAACACGATATACAGTATATCCACAGTATATAGTTTACTCACCAATGGCTTGCCTTGTTTGAAAGGGCATACAATATAGTACCTCGCTTTGTAAAAAAGAATAAAAAGTCATTATGTACTTGGAGCACTTGGAATGACTAATGCATCTACCAGTGTGATAGCCTCCCTGTTCTGTTTAACTGCAACGCCGTCGACCAGTAGATTCCCATGAAAAGTTGTGATTAATATATAGTCTAGTATTCCTGCTGTTTGATTTAGACCGCATGTTTCACCCAACTAGCTAACAAATACCTTCCATTCATGGCAGGTATGTTTCTAATCAGTGGGACACTTCAAAAGTGCACTTATTCATTGTGTTAGGTAATAAAGAAAATAATAGGCACTGTACGATGACATAAGTAAATCCAACTTTGAATACAAATATGAATAAAATCAGTTCATTATCGTGGGAAAACGTCACATTTCAAGTTAACCAGTGAAAACTGTGAGGACTGAACCCCGACCTGCTAGTATGGACCACGCACCTGTAGTACAGTGATGAGAAGCACTTAAAATGCATCGCCACTTCTTACATGAGTGTGTACCTTGAAGATGAAAGTGATGTGTTTCTATGTACAGATAGGATCTTATTTCAATCCCTTGTCATAACCTGTTCATAATCTGAAATTTGTGGCTGATGCCAAAACACAGATCACAAATGTTTCAGCACAGATGTGTGTAGATCGACACTGTTTTTCCCTTTCCTTTTTGCAATATATTTTGGGATATCTGGCATCATTCTTTTGCAAAGTTTCCATAACTTATTGGTCACCACTTGCCTTAACGGAGTAGGTTTATATCAGAGATAAAAGCTTATAAATGTACTTTTCCTTTGAGAATAGAACATTTTATTTAATCCTCTTACGCATCTACACTTCAGTGAAAGAAGGCTGAATAAAATGTAACATATATATTATTATATTGAGGCCGTGGTAGCCTTGTACTGATAAAGTTAGAGGCTGTGAGGCAGCATTACTGAAGAGATATTTTATATTTTGCAAATTTTATCTTGAAAAGTGCATGCCTGGCAACAAGAAAAGCTTTTAAAATGAAAGTGGTAAAACAATTTTGACCCATTTTTCCCCAAAGTTTTATTAGCCAGCAATATTACTACATGTATAAAAGGAAAATGGTATACTGGCTTGGTAATTTTGCTTTGATATAATACTTCCAAAATCATTGTGAACATTGTACCAAGTGATAGCTCACAGGCCAGTGGGTTTTTTTCTGTGGAAATGTTACGGATGTCTGACCCATGCATGTTGCTACAGTCTTCTGTTTCCTGTGGATGTGCAGTGTTCAACACAACTGAACCATCAGCAGGTACTTGCTGTGTCTAAACACATGGTCAAACTGCAAATTTTAATCCGTCAGCCAGACTTGTGTCTATTTTAAACCAAAATAAAATAAAAGTAAATGTAAAAGATGGGTGTCCAAGCAATATGTTTTGGCTCTTGCATTCTGCATATTTCATTTTTTTGACGTCAGTAGCAAAACCTCAAATCATTCACAATAATGACTTCCCTGCCCCAAACAATATGAACCCCTTAAAAACCTCTATTTACACAAAACTGAGGCCAATACTCTTTACTCATGCTAATGCATACATACATATACATACATACATACATACATACATACATACATACATACATACATACACACATACATAGCAATACCCAATGCCTCCCATAATGCCAGTTCTGTTTTCAATAATGTGTCTGCAGGATCTCCTAATCCATTTATAGCTATTTTTTCTGTCATTTGTTTGTGTCAATTTTTCGGTAAGCAGTTATGACATTGTTGGTAATGAACTGATGCCGATGATGGCGGTAGTGGTGATGATGGGGTTCGCACTTTGAAATATGTACCAGGCATATTGTAGACCTCAACGGTTGAAATAATATTTCTTTTCAAAGGTTAACCAGGGCTTAGCATGAATGACTGGATGGAAGAAGGGGCGGATGAACGAATAGATGACATTGTTCATAATGATTTGTAAGGAAGATTCAAGGATACGACTAAACTTCAACTTCCTCTTTTGAAAAATAAAACCCCCTCGCTTAATAATGACCTTTTTTGGAAATGCACTCATTGAATCTCACTAGTGTTTACTTGCAGTTTGCTGTGTATATTTCGGTGTTGGTACCATGCGAAGGGTTTAGGGTGCAGTTGATACAATAGCCCACATGTTAGTCTGTCAGTTTTTAACAGTGAATGATTACAATAAATCAGTCAGAGCGGGTCAGTTTGTTATTGATATCTACCATTATGTCCAGATGTAATGTCGGCCCTCCTGCAGGGCTGCAGCAGGTGTGCTCTAGAGTTAGATTCCTTCAAATGATATAGATTAGGTTTATACTTCATTTTATACTCCAGGCTTGTAAAACAATGGATGCACTTCTTTAACTTTTTGAAAGCAAACGGCACTTGCTTTGATTACTTCCAAAAAAAAAAAAAAGATTTACACACGAAATGTTTACAGATGCTCAATGGCAAAAAAAACTGTCAGCAACAGTTTTCATCTCTTCAGATTTAAGAAGACAAGTTTTGTCTTTTTTGAGGCCATACGATCGTAGAGAAGAACTGATAGGTACAATCTGTTATGGTGATGTGAATATTTGACAACCGTTCTACAAAAACCCTGTGTGAGTTCAGTCATTAAGGCTTCTGTTCTTGTTATTTTGGGTTGTCTGCTTTGTGTCTGTTTGATATCAAGATACCATGCACTTAAAATGAGGCACATACAGTATATGCCATATCTGATTTACACGTTTGATTGTAGGTATTTTATTTCCGGTTCATCCGAGTGGTGAACATATAAAAGGCATACTTATTTCTTGTGGAGGCTGTACATTTACTTGTTGACATTGATGTTGCTTCTTTTTAAAAACGAATCTGTTTAAATTTTTCTTTCTTCTTTTTTTCTTACATTTTGCATCTTTTAAATGAAAACGAACACGGAGAACGTGGAAGTTGTCCTTGCATTATGTTACTGTATGCACACCTGGTTGCTTTGATGAACTACTTTAAGAGCATTGCTGTATATATAACATTACTACAGCAGCCATCTTTTCAAAAAGGAAATTAAAAAAGTGTGATACTTTTAAAATGACCTCGGATGTCTCTTTCTTGTGAATTTATTTAGCTCTGTGTGTGTGTGTGTGTGTGTGTGTGTGTGTGTGTGTGTGTGTGTGTGTGTG
>OMOV01088756.1:0-12093 GCA_900312565.1 Beryx splendens | reverse complement strand
GGTGCTTGTCTAAACGTCCCTGTCCCCTATCTGTCTCCATTGGCCTTTCGATATGCACACTTGAATCTCTCCAGCCGAGCTCTCTCTGGCACCGGCCTCCTGCGGACGGCCCTACAGGCAGGCAGGCAGAGAGTACTTCACCTCCTCCTACACTCATCCGCAGATTGGAGTGGTGGGATGTGGCCAGGGGGATGCGCTATGGGACTGATCATTTAGGAGTAACGTATCACTGGAATATAATCAGCTACAGAGTCTCTAGCAAAGACTTGAGCCCGAGCAATGCTCCCTCCTTGCCGCTATAGGTGATAATGGTTGTTTGGTGTATCGATAATCAATCAAAAGACAGAATGAACCAACTAGCTTTGCTTTGCATAAACGGTCAAAGTTTCACTTCGCAATCGAGGAATGTGTTGAACATTGGGCAATATTAGGGAAACCTATTTTCCTCTAGCCAAGTTAATTTCAACAGTGTATTGCATTTTCCACGGATATTACAGTCTAATTTGTGCTTATTTAGTGTTAAAGGGGCATTAAGAAATTTATGATTTTTATCGACCTGCATCAGCAACCAAGGAATTACAACAATATCAACAACATCTCTGGTACAGCTTAGGGCAGACTGTAATTCCCAAACATAATAAAGTCACATTTTCATTTTGTGCAGAGGTCCAACAGGTTCTACTGTCTAGCAATACTCTATCATTTGCATTTTTGGCTTGAAATCGAAATGTGCTGTGGCACAGGTCTCTCACTCGCCCCCTCTTATTTAGCAGTTGAAAATGTGAGGAAGTTTGGGGGGGTTCAAAACAGAGTACGGGCTGCTGGAAAGCGAGCTTTTGAAAGCCAGGAATCTCAGCATCTGGAGAAGTAATTGTTGAGCCATTGGTATTGATCCATAACCCTGTCAAACCCTCTGAGATACTGTATATTATGGTTATTTTATGGTATGGGACAGTTAAAAATCATACTTAATTTACCATATACAGTACAGTGAGTTTGCTACAGTGGCAGTCAGCGGTGTTTTTGAGGCGTACAGTTCAAGAGAAAACCTAAAATTCTAAACATCAGTCTAGCGGAGATACAGAGACAAAACATAACAGCGAATAAGGCAATGAAAACTAGAGATCCTAAAAATAATAAACTATGGTAGAATCTATTAATCCAGAGCCTTGGGCATGTCTGGGGTTGTTCTACCTCCCTGTAGAGACAGGCTTCGGCTGTGTGGGAGAAACTGCTTCAATCGTTGGAGAGACTAAGTGCTAAGGAAACACTGTTAGTCATCGATTGGAAGCGATAAGGTGGAGGGTCACATGCTATTTGCTGCAGGAGCCTGTGTATGTGTGCTCCCTTGTGTGTGTGTGTGTACTATATATGGGTGTGTAGGATCATGTGTTTGTGTGTGTGAATGTTTGTGTGTGTGCATGTATGTGCAAATGGACACATACTTGAAGGTCTCAGAAAAGTGAAGAAGGATGCGATCACCCTTACTTGCAAAGAGCGGCATCAATGTGAAGTGCTACAGAACAGTTTGATGCTGACATGCTTTTGCACTGCGGCTTGTTCATCTTGATCTGGTTGCTATGGTTGGTTGATTCCCACTGGGACCAACCAGGCTCAAGATCTATTCACCCTTGGCATTGTCAGGTGTTTTGGATGAAAGCATCTACCAAATGGGATACGCCGTCATTAAATAGCTCCAACACCGAGGATTTTGTTTTTCAGAGATGTGCATTTTTCTTAATAGGAACTTGAGCCCTGCTGTTTGTAAACAAAGATTTGGCATAAACAGGGTTACTGTAAATCTGATTAAATCTGTCTTTCAACCTTAGACTCTAACAAAATATATTTTGTAATCATGTCAAGCACAGGCACAGACTGAAGCCAATTACAATCCAATTTTGTATATTCCCACATGAACTGCCGTTCTGCAAATAGAGAGAGAGAGAGAGAGAGAGAGAGAGAGAGAGAGAGAGAGAGAGAGGGAGAGGGAGAGGGAGAGGGAGAGGGAGAGAGTATAGAAGGCTAAACCTTTTCTGCACAAGTCAGATTTTTAAATCTGAGTGTATTTATCACCAGAGAACAGTCTCCTTTTCCACAGACAATTCTCAAATCCACATACCGTGTGTGACTTGACTTTACTCCTGATATAGTGCAAATGTCCGCTCTATCCACCAGCATGACCCTCTCTGCTATTCTCCTCTAAATAGTGAAACGAATAGCAGTTTTTCTCTGACCCAAGGTCTTTTTGGTCTTTGGGTAAAAATACAGAAAAATATGAAAGCTTACCAAGCATTAAGGCAGTGTATGTTTATCCAAATAATTTCTGGGATAGTTTGAATTGTTCAGGACAGGTAGCTTGCATACAACTGTTTTCAGCTGCACGTACCAACAGCATAGTGCAACAAACCCCTGATCGGACAAGGCTTCGCTTCCTATTGGGGTTAGCGGGGAAACGAGAACATGGCGATACGACAGGTATCTTTGTTCATCCCAGGGTTGACAACAGAGCTGCCCACAAATGTGACAGTCTAGTCAGTTAACATTCAAATTCAACTCCACATGTTCTTGCCAGTGTAGAGCAAACAAAACATAAAATCATGGTACAGTTAATCTGATGGACAGCATGTTAGTCAACAGCCAGTGCTACTGTCAGAGAAGATATGGAGATCTATAGTGTGCTACAGTATGTATTTTAGTTTTAAAAGAGACATTGCACAGCCCTACTTGAAATGTGAAAATATTCTTCACATTGGTCAATTAAACAACCAAACAGCTTATCAGAAATGCCATGATGTGATTTGAATGAGATATGTGGAGCTTTCGCATACATTTCACCTCTAGTAATTACCAGTAATTAAGTCTAATTAGAATGAAGTGTAACTACATTCTGTTAATCTCTGGAGATGTGGTACTTAACTTGTCTTGTATTCCCAGTCTCAATGTCCATTCCTTAATTGGCTTTCTTTCATGTAGTGCATACATGCATGAACTCCCATGGGCGTATACGGCCCTAGAACCTGATCTGCATTTCTGCTATCTCTGCCTCATTGTCGTAGAATCTGTGGAGGAAATCCCACTCCTGTAGACGGCATATGTATGGGCTCAAGCAATGGGTGTTCTTGTCTTTCAGTAAGCATCACAACAAGACTCACAGTTGCTTCATGAGATGGAGACCAAGGCTTCAGCCTCGTGAAAATTGTATTTTCCACATTATTCCAACATTACATTTGGTCTTCTATCAGATATAATCTGACTGTATTGGTGGTTGAAGGCAAGGGGAAATTTGTGGATTTGTGAACAGCTGTCTTGTCACAGCCTTCCCTCCTCTGTTGGATGCTGTAGTCATTACTTCTTCTCTCAGGTCCACATAGCCCCGCAGCAGGCTGGAGCTTACGGTGGAAAATCCAAACCGCTGCACCAGCAGAGTGATCAGTTCTGCGGGCAAAAGGCACTCATCACAAAAGCATTTATCAGTTGTTTTCGTACAAACTGCTGGGTTGCTGTTCACACAGCTGTGAATTATTTGCAACTTCAGATAATGAATGAGATCTTACAGCCAAGAGCCTGTTTCAACATTCTGCATTACCACTGCTGCTGTCTGCTGTGTCAGTGGATATGAACCTAAGTGCCCCGAGTCAAAAGCCCTCCAGGACATTATGGGTGCTGGCAAACTAAATAATAAGTTACTTATATTATAAATGTTTGCAACTGAGTAGCACATCATTAGCAGTGACACTAGTTAAAAATATATATCTGATTAATAAGTGAAGAATACTATTCCTAGTACTGTACATCCTTTGCACATCATTACCTAATGTTAATATATGTAAAGTTAGACCTACATATAGACCTACATTAATTTTACATCATTTACATTATTAACAAATAATACTTAAATGCTTCAAAAATATTTATGAATGAATGTTAAATTGTTGCACTGGACTGATATCTTGGTGTTGCGCTGGTGATAATGTTGGTGGATCTTTTAAAGAGTAGTTGAGTTTTCCTCTGTTTCCATCTGCTGTGCTGTCCGACAGGGTTTACCACCCCGACTCATTCATCATTTATGGCTGCCATGTGTATGAAGCGAACTGCTGCATTGTCATTTATATCTCTCCTCATCCTGATGCCAACCAACGGCTTACTAAATGTTTATACACTGTTATTTTTTGCAACTCTAGATTAGTGGCTGCAAACAGCAAACAGTTTATGAATACATTTACAGCAAATTCATAAGGGGTTAGTAATACTTAGGAAAAGGTAAGGCTACAACCATCTGTACAACCGTTTAAGAGAAGGTTAACAAATATACTCACAATTAATTTATAATACATGAGTATAACATGGGTCCAGCACAACAATTCAACATTAATAAATTATTTACCATAAATGATACAACATTTATATGTTACACATCACTTGTACAATACAACATTATTAGTAAAGTTATCGGTAAAAGAAAAGATATCCTAAAGAAGGGTATGTAAGTATAAGTGTACAACACTATTAACATTAGGTAATAATATTAATAAAATAAAATAATAATTATTTAATTCATCATTAACTCACTGTTAGGGTCCAGTGAGCATAGAGAAAATGAGATTACACAGTGCATCTGGACTCCCTGCTTGTACACACATAGTGTTTGTTTGCTACAGCTCTATATAAAGCATCAAAACTCTGGTTAAAACCTCTGGAATCCCAGCGGAGATGAGCAGAATTGGCAAACAAATAATCTGGTGTGATTACCCGAACAAAACGTGTCGCACAGGTAGGAAGAGCCCCATCAATAACAGGAGCCGGAGTCGGGCATCATTCTTTCAGAAGGTTATGGATATGGACTTTGAAGCTGCATGTCTGAAGTTCCCAAGGTTAATGGCCTGTAATGGAGAAGTTGGCACACAGGTCGAAGACAAAATTTTCACCCCAGGGATCAACACAAATATAAATAGACAACAGAGAGGTGGGGCTAAGCGGGGGAAGCACGCTAGTGATGTGCACACTCATCCCCTGCTAGTAAATTCCCACCCAAAACACATAGTATTTTATATATTTTTTAGCCTGTCCTGATGTCAGTCATGTCACGTTGTACATACAGTAATTGGCTGTCTCCACTGCCAACAACTGTAAAATGATAACTTTCCAATTTGAACCGGCACTAGGAGACTCTAGTGTGACCGCTAGCTAGTTAGTTGTTCTACCTGGAACCTGGACGTCAGTTGTGTATTTTTAGAGCCTGAAGACTGTGGCTGAAACCAGGGGAACGCCAAGGGATAACAGCAGCCTTGGTAAAAACAAGTAATGACGGGCGATGTCTGATATGGAGTGATTAGCTGAGCATGGCATGTCAGTAGCCACATACATTTCAATGGGTTATTGGGAGATACAGTAAAACCCCTTTTAACAAGGACTCATCCGTCATGGTCACAAAGCAGCGCCGGCTTGTCTGTCCCACAAATGCTGCATAGTGAATGACAGATGTACATATGTGCTTAGACCCTAAACATCAACGCTGCTGCTGATTTCAATTTCCGATTAACCGTCCGACCATTATGTGTACTGCACTTTAATTGACTGATCTCTTTGATCTCTTATCCTTTAGATAACAAATGGAGAGCTGCTCCCTGGGTGTAAGCCTGGTTTTACAGGCCTGTAGAGCAGTGACAGCTGTAACAGCTACTGTCATGAAAACGTACTTCACTTCAATCTATCCAACAGGGACGTTCCAAAGGGGAGTGATCATGAGTGATGACTGTGTAATTAAGTCACACAGAGGCTTAGTGCCAATGAGTTCTGCATGAACCGTGTTGAACTAAGTGTTATAGTATAACTTCCAGCATATTGATAAAGGTAATTATTATTCCATTTCAAAGCGCTGCACCAGAAACTTCCTCAATTGTTCTCTCCTACAGAAAATTATGATTGGAGAAAATCAAAGGCTATTGATTTGATGCTTCAAAGAATCTATTGGTGGCTTGTATGGCTCCAGTTACAAAGTTTTTTACACAAAGAAATATTGTATTATTGAAAAGATTCATCCAAATATAAAGCTAAGTGACACTTGGAAGCTATAGGTTGGGTGTCATAGTAATAAATTCAAATTTTGTGTAACCTGAGTGTACAACAAATTAAGATTTCCAAGATGTAGATAAAGATGAAGGGAAGCAGACAGGAGAGACAACGGATACAACTCAATATTAGGAAGGTTTTTCTATTATTTTGTACATTCAGTGTATATTAATACACACTGTTTGCCTCCTCTCCTGTAAGAAAGTTTGACAAATTGGCTGGGGCCCGGCTGCCAACAGTGCTAAGATCAGCCAATTCTTTCAGCGGCCGGAAATGATGACAAGACAAAAATGTAAGTGAGCAATCTGTTTCTCCGGCTGATTATGAAGCTACCTACTGAGAGCAACCAGGTGCCCGCGTCCACCTCATGTCCTGAAATATGCATCGCAAAACTCGCTACCTGAACTTTGCATTTTTAAGTCACTTATTCAGACACAAACTCTATAAAGTCAAAGCATTTATAATTTCATGGACAGAATTGATTTGTTTCTGCTTTTTTTTGCCTGCGATGTGATTTCAATCGAAGCTGTGACAACTGCTCCTTGGGCTACATGGAAATGAGTCTTGTCAGTCAAGAGGCGTCTTGACATATTTCAAATTTAAAGGTGTGACACTGTGAGCAACTTGAGACACTTTCACATGTAAATCTTTCATTCTCGTCAAATGTGGGTCCTCAGGCTGGATCTGTCTGCTGGGCATGCCATCTAATCTCAGTGTTGACACCTTGGTTGAAAACGGGTTCCTAACACATTCACACGCACGTCAACACATAACACCCAAACAACGGCTTTATAACAGCTAGATTGACGTTCATAAATATTGGATCAATGTCTGTTATAAAGCTCTTGTTCAGGAAACTGGACTATTTTACCATGCGGGTTACTAAAGGCTTGAAGGTGTATTGCCCATTCTATTTAAATAAAGTACATGAAGTCTGCTGCATAAGACATGTTTCTATTATATGCTTCTAAAAGTGAGAGGTTAGGCTTATTGCTCATTAGCGTATAAAAGACTAGAGGAGTCTATAATATTTGCATTTGGTAGATCCTGAAAACAACAACTGTTGAGTCTCACAAGCTTAAATTACATTTTGATTATTTATACAGATTAAGAATTGTGGAAACTCAAGTGGCTGTTTATTTTATTAATGTATGTCCATATAATTTGTATGCAGAGAGCTGCTTCAACCTTGGTGAGGTTAACTCCATGCTTCAAGGAGTTTATGATTTAGCCTGGAAAAGACCTGCCTCTTGGATTTATAAATACTTGCTTGAAAAACCAAGAGCAAGTCCCAAGGTGTCAACCTCCACATCATTTTAATTTCCAGTAAAACATGACACTTGGCCCAAATAAGTGATTCAACGCCCTCAAACATGAAAGAAAAGAGTGTTTTAAATAAAGAAGTACTGTGATTGCATGTATACACTAATGCAGCAGGAGTGTCTGCAGAGCTTTGCTGACAGCCTGATTCTGAAGCAAATTGTTCGCAGGCCCTGATACAGTCTGGCCTCATATTTCTGAGGATGACAGCGAGTGTTCTCAGGCTGGAAGGTCACAGGTGTGCTTCCTTCCACAGCCAGCCTTCCTTCAACAAGAAATGACTGCCAGTGTGCTCCAACCCCTTGCTGCTGATATGCACACAGTATGCCTGGCTCCGGGCACATATGCTTGGAATAATATACTCCGAAAATTTTTTACTTTGCTTTTTGGGTTCTCATTAATATACTGTGTATATAGTGGGTAATATGTGATGTAACCCTGCTGGCTTGAGGTGCAGAATACGAGGGCCAGTGAATGTATGGGACAAAAATCATTTTAATAAATCCTCCATTTGAGCCGTTGAATCCACTGAGAAGTGTTGGGCCGGGGTGTTGTTGATATCCTGTATGTTGAGCAATGACCAGAGCAGCAATGAGTTCAGGGAAGCAATTCCATTTGTGACCAAACACCATGAACTCAGGCTCATTTAACTTTACAGGAGACCCATTTCAAACCAGCGAAGGTTTGACCAAAATACACCTTTTTTTTTTTTGGTTCGGTAATTTAAAACTATAAAATAATTAAAATATAAAACAAAACTTTAACAGCTATATAATAATATATAAAACAAAACTATGAAACTTTTTTTTTTACTATTACATTCTGTAATCTTCTGCATAATAATGTTACATAGGCTACATGTGACATGCAGTATGTAAATCTATAATGAAGGTGTTATGGATTTTGATGGAATCAGGTCATGAGCATGCACTGTAATGAATGTGACATGTAAAACCCTCAGAAAGAAACCAGCATGATATTCCAGTGTAATTTTTTTTTCATACATGAATTCTGCCAGACTACACATTTCTGTGTGTTTTGGACAAACCAGGCTGATGGTCCCAAATGCCAGGCACCTAATGGAAGTTGAGGTAAGGCGTGAATCAGGATGTGAATGTACCATTTAGCTGTTCAGGTGCAATAAATGCATTATGAATCATGTAAAGTACAGTATTATTCAAATTACAGTATAATCAGTTGAATTACAAAGCCCATTTTTCTTCCCATAGTCTTGTGGCAAATGTCCTTCCTTTCTTCTATAATCAATGGGAAGTAGGTAGCGGCTTCCCTCCCCCTATGCCTTAGAAAATGAATCAGGGAAAAGAAATAACTCCCAGACTCATTTTCATCACTCTCTGAAACCAGTCCAACTACTCAGCGTTTTCAAAAGCCTTAGTCTCTTGAAGTGTCATGAGAGAGACAGCCTTTTCATCCCTTTTTGTCAAATAACCCATACCAAATATTATGGATTTAATGAAATTACTTTTAGGTTTTTTTGTTGTTGGTGAAAGGACCAACTGCAGACCCCAACACCATTTGAGAACAATGGGGATGAAAGTATCATCCTGTGCAATGAAATTTCATGCAGTTACACAAAAGCTCTTAGCGCTTTGCTTCTTTTGTTTTGTGATTTGATTAAGTTTGCATATGGAACAAGCCAGCAGAGATGGATTGCTGAGCAGCAGGGATACAACAGAAAATATGTGGAAACTTGAAATGATTTCTAGGTTTTATATCTTTTCTTCTCAGCACTGCTGACTTTTCGCAAGCTATGCTGCTATACTCTGCAGTCTGAAATTGGTTCACAGGGTGTATCCTTGAAGGCGGGACAGGCAGTGTTTCAGTGTGAGCAAAAGCATTGCTTCCTTTGTGTAGTTCCGTTATACTGTCCTTTTACAGTTTTGAGATTTTAAGTGTTTTTTTCTGTTATGATACAAAGTTGGTGACAAGTTCTGCAGAATTCAATTGAAAACGGTATTACTACGGAGAAAGCAATAAAGCAGACTGGACATACCGCTCCCCTGTGTTTACACGAGGCTGAGGTAGTCAGAGTAGGAGATGCAAGAGAAGCGGTGCTGGAGGGATGCAGTCATTGGCCAGCAGGGATAAATGAACCCCTGAGGTAGGATCTTAATATGCCATCTCTGTCATCCTAACTTGTTTTCCTTTTATGCTGCTGAGGCTCAAAACAGCGTTGCCTACTTGGCCACTTTGTCACTAGATTAAACGCTTTTTTGACTACGGCTTTATTTTTCAAAATTACCAGTGGCAAATCTAGCTACTTTTTCAGACCAAGGGGCAAAATGTAAATATGTTCACTCCCAAAGTATTTGGCAACAAATTCAGGGAGTTTACAGTCCCTGAAACGGTCACAGCACCGTGGGCTGATGGAACTGGACATTGAGATTTTAAATGAGAATTTCTCAAACAATGCAAATGCTCATGCTTCCATGACTTTCCACAAATATGTAGGCTTTAAAGGCCTGCGGTTAAAAAATGTTTGCAATTTTCTCCCCACAGTATACACAGTTAACTACAGGATGTTGGTACTCAGGTGTAAACATCTAATTCAACTCTTGATCAAGTGAGCGCCAAAACATCAAAACTCCATGGAAATGAATTTCACACATATGATTACTGACATACCTTTAGAGCAAGAGTGTAATGAGGCGTGAAACATGAAACAGGACGTGTCTCTGGATGAACTGAAAGTGTTCACTGCGCCTCTGCATTCCCATGGAATACATGGCAGTAAAGACATGGATATCGACAGCTACTGGTCGCAAATGTTTGAGCAGACGTTTTCCAGGCAAATCATGCCAAGGAAGCGCTTCAGAGAAATCGTGTGTGTGTGCTGACTGTGAGGCAGAGGAATAAGGAGAGGAGATGGAGATGAGTGTATGTGTAAAAAAAATCCCATTCCAAGAAGACTTTAATGGACTGAGGTCATTGTATATATACATATTTGACATTTAGCAAATCATATCCATACTAGTTCTTTCCTATTACTTTCAAATACCTTATACATCATTGCTGTTCTATATGTTATATTTTAGAAATAAAAACATAGACACCGATTTGGTTTGGTCAAATATAAAGTTTTGCAACATGATGTTTTATTTCCTTTGCCGTGTGTTAGATTGCTGTGGACGCAGACATTAGCTGTAACACATGTGCAGTCTATCTCTGCTTAGCTGGCAAAGGGGGTTCAAAAGTTCGTCCTTTGTAATGTTAAAATATCTTGAATTTGATATTCAAGGCCTCAATACAGCTGCTAAATAAAGCTGCTAAATACGGCCTTTAAGTCTTCAGTTCGGTTTCAGAGGTCTGAAAAAGGTTGCGGTTTATTGTGCTCTTTAGTAACAAGTCAGCCCAGTCATGCAGAGTACTCTGATAAGGCAACTTTTCATTTTCATGTTAATTTTGACGGTGACATTGGTCTTATATTTCATTCTGAGTGGCATTAAAAAGGTATTGAAAGTTGGAGATTTACCTTTATGAAACTTACAAACAATATGAAACTGGTACGGCTGATGCCACTAATATGCAAATTGGGATATGAAGCGATCTGACCCTCATGACAGGGGAACCCATTTTAAACCAGGAAAAACCCTCGACTGTGCTTGATAATCAATTCTTTCCCCGGTGCAACTCATGTTGTGCATCCCAGCACCCCTCTTTCTTTCCTCCTGTTCCTGCCAGTGTGCAGCGGCGGTGTCACACTCAACCTTGGGTTTGTGCCCCAGGGCTGACATCTCTTCATTGCATTCAAATATACTTTTTTTCACATTTCAGGAATTTAGTAGACACTCCTCAGAGCTGCATCGCTATTTACCTATTTGCTTTCTCTATGCTTTCTAGTCAGTTGATGGAGAAACATTTCCTGAAGCAATTTCCAGCACCCAGGGGAAACTCATGCCGTCCATAAAAGCCTTTAGTCAACAAATTATGGATTGTGCCTTTAAGTTCAAGTTTGCATTCCAGGACGGAGCAGTTCTGTGCAGATAGTCTCCTTCAGCGGGATGGGGGAGTGGGGGGGCCTTGCGATTCATTTGAAGCAAACCTTTTACTGACACACTTGGTATTTCCCATCTCATTATTGTGGCTGATTAGAATTCATAGGCTATATTAAATGTCAGAGAAAGGCCAGGGATTGTTATGCAAATGTTAAGCATATAATGTGTTCTTTCATTTAGATTTATTTTTTTAACCAGTTGGCAAAAAAAAAAAAAAAAAAATGCTAAAGCCTGTCACAATTCAACAGTTCATTAAAAAAAGAAAAGAAATCGATCTACCTCATCTGGTTCAACCCATTGCTTTATGAAAATGTGTCATTATTCAGCCTAATTATCTCTTAATAAACCAGCTCAGAAGGATTGAATAGATAAGTGAAATCCAGTCAAAGAATGCGTTCATCACTCCGTTTAAGTCCAACCTTCCGCTGACATCCCTTAACGCAAGTAAACCATTGATCATTCTGTAGTAATTAGCTTTAAACAAAACACAATGAGAGCCTTTTTCCAAGAAGCTTCTCTCATGAGTCAAATATTGCCCTTAAAATACAAATGAAATTTAGAGCACTTTTATCTCTCAGCCTCAGTGGAGATCAAAGCAAAAACGTATATTCTTTGTCTCAAACCCTTCCACGCCAAACGCAGCGCTCCAGACAAACGGGTGTCTTATCATCTTGTCCTGTGGGGAAGG
>OMOV01088755.1:0-13871 GCA_900312565.1 Beryx splendens | reverse complement strand
GAGTGTCCCCGCGAGCCGAGCCCAGGGTGTGCGGTGTGGTGTTGCTCAGCCCTGGTCCCCCGGCATCCTAAGGGGGTTTGAAATAGTTAAACCCCCCCCCCCCCCATGTTTGCATATGTTTTTTCACATATGTGTATATTATACTACAGCACAAATGCCCAGGTGAAAGATATAACAAAATGTTATGAAAATCACAAGGAGAAAGAGTTGTTCCTGTCCTAATATTATAGTGGTAGAGAAACCATCCCGTCAGCAGATCCACTAACAAATTGTTTTGTTTCTTTAGGAACTGGCATTTAAGAATGAAAGTGGCCTTAATGGAAACCCATTGAAGATTTCGTGGCTTGAAGGAGAGCCGGAAGTTGTCGCTCCAGTATCACAACCTGGCCAGTTTATATCTTCACAGGTATGAGTAAAATACTAACCAGCCAGCAATACTACCACTCCAACTTCTCCATAACCCAAATATGCTTAGTTGTAATTCCTTCCCTCTGCCATGAAGCATAATGTCAGCCCTATGTTACAAAATCTTCCCATGAACACTTGCTGTGCTTCCAACACAAATACTATTTCCTAAACACTGTCCCACAAAGAGAGGTATGTAAACTTTCTGAGGTTTGATTTTCGTATCAGTGGTGCAAATGTTGCCCCAGTGCTTGCACTCCCCTCGTCTGGCCTAGAACAATGTGTTTGGTTAAATGGGGCTCAGTTTGTTTGCCTTGGAGTGGCGAGGAGTTGGCCCGGCGCTGGCCCAAGGCCCCTGGTCCGCCACTCATTAACGGGCCTGACCTGGGAGACCCCAGGAATGCTGTGCCTCACACAGCAGTCCAAGAGGAGCGGCGTGCTATAATGGTAGCCTGGCACGAGAGGCTGCCCAAAATGTCCATGCTGGTGCCAAGTCAGCTTATGTCCCCATAGCTGCTGACAAAAAAGCAAATTGGTTTGTGTGTGTGGCGGAGGCGGGGCTGCTCAGTTTGAATCTGAGGGATTTATTTCAAATCACAACTTGATTTGTAGCCATGGATTTCTGCAGAAAAGCAGAATACCTTATTGAGGAAAACTGTCTAAAGCATTTCCCCTCTGATGAAAATATGTTGCTTCTCGTGAGTTGGAAATCACAGTAGTCAGTATTGCAGTTTTGAATTTTTTTTTAATTGATTTTGCATGCCTGATATTTTCTCTTTCACTGCCAGCACACATGGAGGCACCACACACACACACTAGCCCCTTTCCTGTCCAAGGATAATCTCATTTCAGGTGTATCCATTGAGAATATAGTTTTTCTTTCTCGGCATTAGATTAGTGTGATGTCATGTTTTATTTTTTTCTCTTCACCATGTCCGTTGTAGCTCTCCTCGATCTCCGCGACCATTAACTGTACAGTAAGGAGTCTGTGTGGGACCGCGGATCAGTAGACTCTCTCCCTCCTCCACTTATCTGTTTCCCCAGAGCTGCCGGTGAACTGGGTTTCACCCCTCGACCCAGTGCGGCGTCTCAGGCCCCCTCGTCAGGGCCAGCATGTGGGGCTCACAGCCTGCGCACTGGGACTTGTCACACTAATCTGTTTTAATGTTATTATGGTAACCAGGTTTGCCTTACAGATATCCGAAGCTGATTGCTTCATCTCTTTCTTTTTTGCGCTGCGCCCGAGAATGAAAACATGACTATGGCGGGGTAATTTTCACATTAGCCCTCAGCGAGAACGCACCTCGCTAAAGAGGCCCCGCATGACATAATGGGTGAACCGGTGTGGATATTAGTAATAATGTTCCACATCTGGCCTGGGGTCAGTGGACTCCGAGGGGGGTGGAGAAAGAGAGATAGATAGTGATGGAGGGGGAAAGGGAATAAAAAGAGCCTTGGAGGTCCTATCCCTGGGAGTCTATCAGGAAGCCAAAACTCAGGTCCCTCTCCCATCCTCTACCCCACCATAGCTCCGTCTCTCCCTCAGCCAGCTGCAATCACATAGGAGCAGCTTGGGCGAAGACTTGCTTCTTTAACCTCATCAATCCAGCTCTAGTGCCGAGGGGGTCAAGGTCTCACTGCAGGGAGCCCAGAGACGCACACACATATGACCTCAGCCGCAGCTTCACTTCCAACTCTGCTGGGCTTAATAAATGAGTCTGGGGCCAGTGTGAGGGACCTGATGCAGCTGGGGCCCCAAACTCCCCTCGAAGACCCCCCCAGGGCCCACAGACCTTGAACATGACTTACTATACCGTGGTGTGTTAGATTTACGCTGCGCTCACGGAGACACACTTGAGGAGACCTGTTGAACTGTTGAATGTGAACTACATGTTCCTGGCTCTGTTTTTATTCTACTTGTCCAGAAAGGAGACAGGGACATCATTTTATTATGACATGATTTGTAACGGGCCCTAGTCCATTCACCCAGTTTTTCTCGCCATGGATATTAAGATTCAGAAGGGGGAGGCCCTCGTCTCCCACAGTCCGTGGAATTGCTCCCCATGCTCCTGTCTTCATTCAGACCCCTCATATTTCGATTGGATTTAGTTTCACCTCCAGAGTGTGCTTTGTTGTGTATCTTTGCCCCTTGCCATAATAAATTCTCATAATGAAAGGCTGGGAAATAAGTAGGTTTATGAACAAAGTGCCGGAAACCATTTTCATATAAGTGCGAGCATGTTTTTAGGCTGCCATTTGTAACGTACACGGCTGAAGGTCACCTGGAATCCTGACTGAGTCATGTTGCCCGACACAAAGCATGAATGAACTTGAAGTAAAACCATGAACAATAATTTAATATTAATTGTGGCTTGTGTGGCAAAAGAAACGATGTACTGTAGGGCTCAAATACATCTAAGTGCAGAGGTTTTGTGTGCGCTGTCCCCAACGAGCTGTAAATAGTTGCTGCATCACAATAGGATTTCACATCTGTGGCCGACTTCAGGGAGTCCGCACAATATGATTAATAATTCATATCTCACCTCCCAGACTGCCTCGGATATGGAATCAGTGTCTGCCCATCTGCCTCATCCCTGTCATAACAAGCACTCATGCCTCTGAAAGTGTGACACCATCATGAACCACTGTGTCAGGATTTATGGTTTATTGTGTCGTTTAATATACTGTATTTTTAACGTGCGTCTATAGCGAAGGATTTAAATCTGGGCTTTGTACGCCTGCTTCTCCCATCTAGAGGCGAAGAGTCATCGCAGGCTTGTCACGACACAAACCAGATGTAGCAGATCAGCTATTCTGGGATCGTTTTTCCAGCCCGCCGGTTCGCTCGTGCTTGAAAGTGCACTCTCACCTAAAATAGCCCCTGAGTCTGGGAGGGATGCATGTGGCTGTGGAGTTGGCGTATCCGACCCTGGACTGAGCTCTCTCCGGATGGAGATAACGGACTTCTAGGAAGGAGACCAGCAGACTTCCATTGAAGACTATAAAGCCATGAATGGACCCAAAAGGAGCAGATTAGTTATTTGTCAGTGGTTGCGTAGTGTTATTAGATTTGTTTGATATTAGCTTGGGGATATAGAGAGAGAGGAGGTGCAGAAACTGAGCATGAGGTTGGAGGTCTGGGTGAAATAAAGATCTGTCTATGTAACGGGACGTCAAAATAACAGTCTGTACAAAACAAACACTCTGATTTAGGACTGCTTAAAATACTCCCCTTAGACATGTTTGCATTCGCTCATTAGACATGGAATGAATTCCCTGTTATGATTATGGTGTGGAGAATATATCTTTTTTCAAATATTTGTATGTTTGACCTTATTGCCAGCGCCTTGAGATAGGCCTAGTCCATCACGCATATCATGCAATGGGGGAGCTATTGTGAATTGGCTTGGCCCTAAACTCAACTTTTAAATGTAAGAAAAATGTGCGAACGGGCGGTTCTATAATACGTCCTGACATGATACAGAAAGCATAAACAATATCAGTTTCACGAAAATCCCTCCTCGTGCGAGAACCCCCTGTGAAACCGTGCGGCACGTTTCGGTAGCGTTAGGTTGTGCTGCCAGATGCGGTTACGATAGAAGAACCCATGTCTCGTTTGTCAAAATATTTCTGAAACAGTTGGTACCTGATAGAGAAAAAGAACTCCTTTCTCCGTTCTTTTTTCTGTGAGATGACAGGGTTCCTTGGTATTTAAGATGATAGCAAGTTTAGATTTTTTGGGGGTGGAGAAGTGGTACCAGATGTGATGGGGATACTTCAGGGCTTAAGATGCTCGGCCAGTTTGTGCAGCGCCAAGATAATTTGTCTCCAATTACAGCCTCTTTCTTCTCACATCACTTCTGATGCTGCCCACTTGTTGAGTTTAAGTTTACGTGACTCCTCGCACTGAGCAGCGCTTGTGAAGACGACGGGGAGTCATAACGGCCAAGGACGCATGTAAGTGTGTGTGACTGTACGAAACCTCCCCCTTTTCAGCAAATGAAGTCAGTGATTATTTAAAGGCCATGATGAATAAGGATTATCACTGATGATGATCATACAAAATTTGTCCAATTTTCTATACCAATACTTGCTGCAATACTTGATTGATTGTGTGTCTGTCAGTCTGACACAATTTATCTTTCTCTATTTAACAAATGATATTAAGGAGGCTTTGATCATACAAGCCATCGTAGCAGGCGTGGGAAACACTGTTCAAAGTAGTCTGTATGAATGAACGTTTTATTCTCCTGCTTATCAAAGTAGATAAAAACTAAAAACTAGATAAACTAGATAAAAAAGGCTGACAAAGTGCCGGCACACCCTAGTTAGCCATTGACTGTCTGCCACTCTTTTGATGCAGGTGTGCCGTGCATGACAAACCACCCAGCAGTTGCTTCAAAGTTCAGTTCACTGTAATACTTGTGACTCAAAATGAAACCCCGCTTGACATGCCTGCCTAATTTAGGCCCGTGTGCCTCTTCCTGGCATGTACTATGGGTGCCGCTCGTTGTCTTGGATAGTCCGAGACTATAATTCTCCTAGAAACAGTTAGGTGTAAGTGACAGACAAGGCTTATTGCCTCCACGGCAGCTCCTGACTGTTAGAAAGCCAAACAACTGTCAGTCCATCAGGGTGTGTAAACAATCTCATACAAGCTCTCTAAAATGTTGACACGAGCAATTCTACCCCCAAAACCACCAATCTTGGAATTTGAAAGTTATTTTTGCATTTACTTCCCAAAAATACAAAACACAGTACATATTTCAATACAAAAATGTTTCACAATGTGTTATTGTCATAAAACATACAATAAACAGGGGCAATGAAGTTTAGAAAGGGAGATGCCAAAAATGGATATACAGTACAGATGTACCCACAAACACTGTTTCTGTTTGGTCGGACATGGTGTGCTAAATCTATCGCAAGACAGATTTTGCAGCACGGCCCGAGGGGCACCTAGGAATGCGACTGGTTCTGGCTTTGCCCCACAGCTTCTCCTGACAGCCCCCTGCTTGGGCTCAGGCTGGGGCTCTGTCTGGATCCTCCTCCTTCCAGACCTGGGGCAAAGGGACCGGGATTGGCACGAGTAGCATGCACAAATCTGTATGTGAGCATGTGTACGTGTGCGTGTGTGTGCGTCTCCACTTGTGTGCCAGTGTATGTGCGAGCGAGCATTTTTCGCGTGTCGGGGGTCTGTTTGTTCAGCAGTTAGTGTTTAAACCCTCATCAGGAGTCGTAATGGATGTCTCTGGTCCCCCTCCCTCGACGCCCCCTGCACATGTGGAAGTATCGCATTACCCCTTACCACTTTCCTTCTCTCGCGCCACTCACCAGAGCATGGGACTCCGATTTACAGCTAAGAAAACAGCCTTCTGTGGCAGTCTTTTTTTTTCTTTTTCTTCTGAGGTCTTGGACCTGCGGCCTGGCTTGGGTTGCAGCCCGACCTGCCACCACTGGCTGGCTTTTATTGGAAGCAGAGCTAAGTGTTTGTTTTCACTGTATTGTTGGGAAGGAGAGATGGGGGGTACCTTGGTCTACCTTTGAGTGGGGCCTCTGAGATGCGTGCGGAGGAGAAATTGCCCTCTGCACACAATAGAATGGCAAGCACGCCAAGAGCCAAGACGTCACAGCTCGAGGACCTTGGATTCCAGCCGCAGCTTTTCTTTTCTTAAACATAGCATTCTAAAGTTAACAGTCATCTTCAGTGCTCCGCAGAGCAATTTGGGGGGGATTACAATAGGAAAGGAGGAAAGTTAGAGAGGCTAAAATTAAAATAGTCTTGCTTGGAGCTTGACATGAGAGAGAGAGCTCAATTATTAACTTAAACATTGTATCCACCTCTGCAAGTCACGACGCTAGAAGAACATTAACTTTGTGACATTGTCCTTATGTGGTTCAGCCCTTGACAAGGGATTATGTTTACTCTTTAACAATCCTATTGACCGTAGTATGCTGCTATGGAAACACGACAACAAATGGGACACAAAAATGGTGCTCTGCGAACATGTATGCAGTCGTCTTAGGAGTTCTCTGAGATGATCTGATTCACAAAGTAACCCGTTTTACTGGAATGTTGAAATAAGCGTTAAACCAGAGATTCCTGTCCTATGTATGAGCCATAAAGCTATGGTACTGTCAGTTCTGTCCACAGGTCATTTGTTACTGCTTGGTACATGATCACTGTCGAAACAAACGTTTATTTGATCAGTGGCAATCACTTTTAGTCAGAGGATGTTGGTTTGTCCGTAACGTCTGAGCTATTTGTTTCCCACAGCAGTCACTTATCCAGCTTCTCTTACACAATGTTCTGTAGGACTTAGCAGCCTTGTCCTCTAATGGTGGAGCTTCTCCATCACCTGGAGAACGTCATCCAGGATGGAGGGGCCCAGGTCCAGGCTGAAGGAAAAGCCACTGTCCTCCTCTTTCTGCTGACCTGCGGTGTCGTCGGGACAGGTCGCTGTGGAGTCCCCGTCCCTCCCTGAGCTCAAGCTGCCCCGACCGGGGCTGTGGCTCTGGTCGGGGCCAACAATGATCCCATGTCGGTACCCACCCTCCACCTCCATCTCCCCTTCTCCCTCCTCGCTGTCCAGTAGTGGCATAGAGCTGCATTTCTTCCTCTTGTGGGAGGCGCCGTGCTGGTGGACCGTGGGCCAGTCGGGGCTGTCTGGGGCCTCGGGCTCATCCAGGTTGAGACGAGGGGGCTTGGGTGGTGGAGAGCAGGCCAGGAAGAGATTCTGCTCGCTCTGGGAGCTTTGTAGGAGCAGGCTGTGGCCCATCTTTAGGAAGGACAGGTCTCCGAAGCTGTCTGAATGGGCATCGTTGCCAATATGCGAGATGTGTCGGAAATCAGCCAACGGAAGGCTAATCATGTTGACAGACAGCACCTCCCTGCGCTTGGAACCTCTCCTGGACCAGCGCCCAGGAGCTGGTTTTCGATACAAAGAGGTCCTCAGTGGCATCTTGGCAGATCTGATTGGGATAGACTGCAATGTTTTGATCTATCCTTGCAATTCCTTGTGTCTCCCTCAGTTGTTTGGCAATGAATCCTTTGAATGAGGTAAAGCTTAAAAGCAGAACCCCATCCACAGCAACAACACTGTTTTGGAGAGGAGAGAAGCAAAGAGAAACAAATATTAAAACTCTCTGATACTGAGTTCTTCAGAGAGGTCAGAGAAGCTCATTTTTCATCAGCACTACTACTGTACATCGTAAATCAGTCTTCTGATAATCCAGGCTTGACTCTCATCATGCCGAGAGTATGGAGCAATCTGTATATTTGTTTGTAGTGTAGTCCAGCACCAGATGTAAGTACTGGATTATATCAGTCAGCTTGATGTGACTAGGCAGCCATTGTTTAGACAATGCACCTGCTCCGCTTGATTTTGGATTAATGTAATTCGGCAATATTTGGCAGCAGGGAGATGTTCCAACACATGCTTTGAAGCATTCAGTTCTAAATATTTTCTTTTCAAATCCCAGTTATTTCCCATAAATGCAGGTGTGGTCTGCTCCATGTCCTCCAAAGGAAGTCTATTAGCCTACTTAAGACTTCCAGGAACAAAGGCAACCAAAAAAAAAAGATCCACATTCCCCAAGTGGGAATTGATATCCTGTCTGTATTAAGCACATCAATATCTCTCCGCATTTTGTTTTCGGAGAACTTGAGGTTTTTATTTCTCTGTCAACAATCATGATGATAGCTTGAATTTAGAACACATGTTTAGCATTTTCTGAGAAAATACAAATAGCTGGATGCACTCTGTATTTTCTGCTGCGGTGTGAGAGGTGTGTGGTGACTCAGGATGTGACCAGAATGTGTTAGGAATTGAAATTGAGTAAAGCTTTCTTATTCCATAAACAGTGTCACACAGGCGTTATATTTCAAAAATAAATAATAAATGTTTCATGCCGTTTAGGGTTATATTATTAGTATTTAACTTTAACCAATACAACATGAAAGGAGACATTTTGGCAAATAACAAAACAGTTAACAATTTACACACTTGAAAGCAAAGTCCAACAAAAAAACAAACCAAACCTAGCTGTGAGGCTGCAGTAATTTTGCATTTCGTGAGCTGTAATCATTTTATTGAGTAAAGCAGAACTCGGTTCATCAACGCTGGCATGTCGATTGGACAATCTGTGTGGTTTCTGTGATTTTACGGTCTCCCAAACAGCTTTGCCCGCATTAGATCTGTGTTCGTGACTTGAAACACTCACTCTGTAAATTTGTAAGGCACTACAGCAAACAGGTTTTGTTGGCCTGTAAAGGTTTTATCGGCACTTTAGTAGCAGCGGGAGATTGGAGAGTGTGGACACAACAGCATTCCTTTCTAAACATGTCAGTTTGGCCAGGGAGGAGCCTTAGAATTTCAGCCATGAGGATCATGTTCAGGAAACACTTCAGGGCCAAGTAAAAATTAAAGAAGCCCATTAAAATAGATTTGCCAAGAAACAGATTCTAAATAATCTTCCCCTATGCTGCCATTCGTGATCCACCTTTGAGACAAACACATTAGGGGAGCCTGTCCGAATGAAAGTCTAACCCGTGTCTTAAACGTGTCTTAAACGACGGGAATTATTTTCTCATGCAGTTGGTCGTCTAGCAGTATCGATAACAATAGAATAGGTAAAGATTGATTAGTTGGTGCTTACCTGTCCTGCTGAGCAAATACAGGACGTTTTAATCCCACACATGCACACACGTCTGTGTCAGGAAACTAGGCTGTGGCTGGTTACCTGCGCACCCCGACAGGCTCTCCCTTGACATGATGGGGCTTGTTCGACTGTTTGAGAGGTGAGCACAGCGCACAATCCTGAGACGGAGAAATGGAGCGTATGGGAATAGTCTCTTCCTCAAAAGAAACAAGCAAATCGACGTTCACGCTAAGACGAACTCCTAACCATAAAACATCTCTTACCTTTGTACTGCTGCTTAGCTGAGCGCCCTGTCCTTGAAGATAGACACCCTCAGTATGTGATCGTTTCCCGCTATGCCCTCCCACTGTAATCTCCCGCAAGTGCTGCAGAACCGCACTCTCCAGGTGTGCTGACGGTGAAAGTCTTCTTTGACTAACTAGATTAGCCAGGTGAGGTCAGAGTACAAGAGGGCCAAGGTATCCAGGTTTTCGTAAGGTTTTTTTTTTTTTTCCCTCTCCCCACTTTAGGATGTTTGCCAGCCGTTAGATGATATCATCCCTGTTGCTGTGTGAGTTACCCTTTGAGTCATAGGTGTTAAAGTAGGTCCTGCTGGTCGGTTGGCTGCACCCACTACCTAAGAGAGAGAGAGAGAGAGCGCAGAACAGGAGCTGCTGATTTACCGGCTTTGATACTGAGAAAGATGGAACTGTGGGAAGAAAACTACAGCGCACAGCTAAGAGTAGAGCGGTGTGTGTTTTGAGAAAGGGGAAAGGTGAGAGGTTGAGAGTGAATAGGTTAGTGAGTGTGTGACTGGTTGTGTTTGTGTGTGTGTGTGTGTTTCAGAGTGTGTGTGTGTGTGTGCTTGTGTCTAAAAGGAAGTTGTAGGGAGGGTGAGGGGCTACCCAGAGGAGGGGGTTAACTGGTCACTAATCTCCATGTCATTGTCCCTCTGCTCTGCTGATTTCCTGATTTCCTGCCTGCTGTTGGCTTGTCTAAAGCCCCCCAGGCCAGCCCACCCCCGCAGGCCCTTCTGCCTGACTGGAGGCCTATAGTTCCTCTATCCAATCAAGGCACACAATCGCACACACAGGCATGTATGCACAGGCAAGCTGAGTTGCACAAGACGGATAACTTGTTGCTTTTCCAATTCTCACGCCTCCAGTGTGTTGTCTTTGCCTTGGGAATGCTACGCCGATACTGTAATGGAAATTGTGTCAAAACAGCGACCTTCAATTTCTGCCATGTGGAATATAATTATGGATAAAGCGTTTTGTTGTGTTCCCACAGGCACTTATTGTGACTTGAGACTTTGATCGTGTCTTTTTTTGTTGAGATTTTTTTTCCTTTTTTGTTCGGGCGTACATCTATCTAATCTTTTACACCCTTTTGTCTTATGTCTTAAAGAGAGCACATTATAATCATTATAATATAAAACGCCCCACCAGCCTCTGTTGTCCCCGCCAAGCCTCATAATGAACATTGTGTTCCAGCAGAAAGGAGACACGGCTGTGGCTCCCTGTCTCTGGAGTCTGAACGCCTCCCCTCGCTCGCTGAGGTTGAACATCCAGGGTGCGAGGGGAACGGACGAATCTTATCTTTGATTACTCCTCCAGTCCTTTCAAACGGGTCCAATAAACAATAGGCCTGCCGCCTGGTCCTCTCCCATTCGCCTCGTCTGCACTCGACTGCCAGAGCGGTCTGCGAGACCAGACGCAATTGCTCACGCAAATGAAATTATCATAACATTTATTCAAGACCGGAACGGAGCATTTTTTCGAGCATCTCTCTTCTGCGAAACCCCCCCCTCCTCCCTCCACCTTCGACCGCAAAACTGGTTTCATGCTAGTAGACAATCAGGGTGAAGAGCTGGTGTTATCTGGTATTTGGGAATGACCTCACAAGACCTGCCGTTTGACCAGGGTTGGGGATGCAGGCTCGCTCCGCTGGTTATGTTGTCATGCTATGTGGCCTCTGGGCTGATACGCTCGGCCCTCGCTGGCTTTCCGTCTGAGCTTCTCCTCTCTGCCCTGACCAGAGCGGGTACTGTGGTCGGTGCAGCTATGCCGGGCCTGAAATCTGGGATGCTGCGTGTTTTTGTTGTTGCAGGATCAAAAGTGTTTCCAGATATTGCTTTGACTGGCGCTAGAAGCCCAAGCTGAGGCTTTAGTGGATATTCTTTTGGCCCTTTGTTGTGTGTTCTCCAGCCTCCCCCTGTCTTGAGGCCCTAAGACAGTCGGCATTTAGGGCAGTTTTACAGCAAGCGGTGTCTGATTCTTCTCATATGAAAAACATTGATGACGACAAACATAGGATATACTGTACTTTCATAAGGTTCTGCTCGTAGTACACCCTCAGCGAATCAGCCAAAGTATGTTAAGCATAAGATTAGACTGAGGTCAATTGAGATTTTGTAGAACTGTGCCATCCTTTACTGCATCTGTCCCTAAAACAGCTCTTTTTTGTAGTATCCGTTCATTCATCCCTTCATTTTCAAGTACATCCAAGTCCGCATCAGTCACCATCCAGGCCAATGTCGTCACTGTTTATCTCCACAGTGATGACTCAATGATGAGCCTCATGGAGTTGCTCCAACAGAAACTCGCCTGCCTCTCTGTCTGGCTCCTTAAGAGGAAGTGCTGAATGATCTGCAAAGGTCTGATTGCATAACGGCTACATGACAGCGCGACTTGACTCAGATTAAAGTCCAGGTGCCGCTACTCTCAAGCATAGACTAAGGTCTGGGAGGTCTCTAAAAGTCCTGCGTTACGTTATTCAGAGATCTGTTATCTTTTTCTGATTTAAAGGCACATTACATAATCTGTGACTTTTATCAGCCCATATCATTGGAGGAATCGCAACAGCGTTATCAGGTTGCTGGCACAGGCTGTAATTGACACAAACAATAAAGTCACAATAAGTAAGCTAGATAATTCGAGCAGAGATCCAACAGAAACGTGAAGAGGTAATATATGATGATGCAAAATACTATAATACTGCGTTGTCATTTGTATCACATTTAACCCCTTTTAGATCACTCAGAATGAGTGATCCATGTAGTTTGTGAAGGATGGAAAATCATATTTTTAATATACATATGTGTAGCCCATAACATAACTGTTTTATTCCGTGAATGTGGGCGGTCAGAGAAGTCTGAGAAGGAACTGCCCTGTGTCTCCTGGCGCTGAATCATTAGTAATTATTAAATCATGGTTGTGATATTTAGCTTGCTTTGAAGACGGGGGTTTAGAAGTAAACAATATGCGGCGGGCTGCATTCCACTGGCTGTTTGTTCTGCACATTAAATAGATAAGGAGCCATGTTAACATGCTAGGGCCGAGGAACGCACGCACACACACACACACACACACAAACACACAATTAACAGACATTTCAGATTTGTGTATTTGGAACCTTTATTTAGTTAGATTTTTTTCTCCCCTATAATGCCTGAACTCTTTTTGGCGTCTCCGTGGTTTAGACTCTGCATTCTTACCGGTCCCGTGGCCCCTCTGTTTTAATAGGAACTCTGTTGCAATCAGAGGGCTTTTCCCGGAAGGCTGGGATGTGAAAGACATAATTCTGCTTTTACAACGATGTATTGTTGGATATTAAAGAGGCCAAACCCCCACATCTCTCTATTCTAGGATCCCCGAGCTCATCCATCATAAAGAGAAATGCCAGGGCGCCGGGAGTTCAGGTCTCCGCTGCCATTTCTCTTTCACTGTTTATTTGCTTTTCCTTTAAGGGTTTCCAATGGCGCTCTCTCTCTCTCTCTCTCCATCCAGCAGGCCTCCATCCCGTCCGGTACCGTGACCACGTGCGCCCACATGCATGCACGTCCACACATGCACACACTTCCATGGCACCTCACGCCCACCGCCGACTGCTTTTTTCCTTTCACGCTTTACACCACTGAACTTAAGCGGCCGAATGTGCTGCCCACACGCAACATCCCACCTGCACACCGCTTACATTCAGCACACACGCGCTGTACCCCCTTGGCACCTGTTGGGTGTTTTTAAAGTGGTAATCCGCGAAATCTGTGTTTTGCAGTTAGCATATTCTTGTAAGATAATTAGCAGTGACCTGTATGGTGTGCTATGCTTATGTCACAGTCAGTGATCTGTAGGATTATTCAGCAGGCCTGCGTGTGTTTTGCTGACTGTTTCTGTCAAATGAAAGGAGGTCTGTGTCTAAGCTCCATTCAGACACCAGATGTTCGCTGGATGTGTCCATGTAAAGGGTTAAATACAGGAAGTAGATTTGAGCCTAAATCTGTACTTAGTATTTGCTCCTCGATAACAAAAACAACATAATAGACCAGACCTTTGGGATTTTATGTCTGCCTAGTCTTATAATGTACTATGATTAATCCTCTACCATTTACGAAGCTTGAGTTTTCTCTGCGGAGGAATTTCACATTGGCTCCAGTGTGGCATGTGCAATACCCCTGCCCAGTGCCTGTTTGTTTGAGTTAGCAGGAGCGCCTGGGCACGCACACACACACACACACACACACTCACACTCACACTCACACACTCTCTCTCTTTCTCTCTCTCTCCATGCTCTCACACTAATGATCTCTAAATAAGTGTTTGCCTCTCATAAATCACAGACTCCATAGCTTAGTGACACACACACACCACACATACTATAGCACACCACACACACACACACACACCAAATAAATAGCTCCTTGATTAACTTCACCAGAGTGCATTAGAAGCAGAAATCTCATCCTGTGTAACACATTGGGGATAGAAAAGCAGTTGATACTTTGGCGAGTAGACTCCGGATCGTCATCTCACGCCCCAGCAGAAAGG
>OMOV01088754.1:0-13201 GCA_900312565.1 Beryx splendens | reverse complement strand
CTTTCTAGGTGCTCTGGTGGTGTGTGTGTGTGTGTGTGTGTGCGTGCGTGCGTGCGTGCGTGCGTGCGTGCGTGCGTGCGTGTGTGTGCGTGCATGTTTTCACAATTGTAACTAAGAGAATCACTGAACAAAATATTGAATTCATGCATTGAGATGATTCTTGAAACGAGCTAAATTGTATTGAATCAAATGACATTTTCTTTTTACCTCCCTGACAAATCTCTTAACTTGTTTCAAGAAAAATTGTTTTACGACTACATAGACTATTCTGAGACTACAAAATTAAATTTAGCAGAGCAACAAACGAACAAGGAGGTCTGTCTTTGTAGTAATTAGTTTACTGATCCTGGAGCGGTAGAGAAGAAAACCTTGGGGAGATGTTCGAGGCACAGAGAAAGAGCGAGTCAATTAAACGGTGAGTCAATAAAAACTGCCAATGCTTTGCTTGCCTGATATCAGACAGAACTGTCAACTCGTCACACTACATTTCCATCTTCAGTCTGACATCACCTCCACTCTAATCGATTTCCGTGGGGGAGGGGGATTTGATTTTCCCTAACCAATCACTAGAGACCAACGTATCCGCCTAATCTTACATCATTTTAAGTCGACACTGATGCGTAGCCATGACTTGCCTGTCATAAATGCCTTCAAAGCAGAGTGTTCGGATTTCAAAGTAATTGGTACTTTCACTATCGATTTAGAACAGCCTCGATAGCAGCGTCTATCTTGTCTATAGCAGTCGCCATTGTTGTTATTACTCCTCCTTGGCTCCAGCGCACAGCTTGACAACAATTTGACAAGGGCGTTAGTCCCGCCCGTGGCGCTGACTGGCTAATTGTTAGTCCACCTTGGCGCTCATTGGGCCGATCATTTTTCAACCGGAGAAACCGCTGCTGCATGTCACCATGCCAGACCAGAAGCAGTCAGCTCGGTGGAGTGGGTGGATCCAAAGGTCTGGACCCAGGCAAAAGCATTGCAGCTCACAGGAGTCTTTATCAGCGTACCAAAATTAAATTCCAAAATGTATTTTTACAAAAATAAGTTACAAAATTAGATTTCTTGCTAAGGTAGATATATTGAAGATGCTCCAGCTCCATAAAGAATTACATGGGATTTTTTTTTTCCTGTTCAGTAATAGAAAATGTACCGAGCCTCAGTTACAGATGGTCACTCTACAGCAGCATGTCAAAGCAGACCTGCAAGATGGGAAAACACATCTATGCTAGTGAGATTAAATCAATCTGGGGGCTTAACTGCTCCATTTATGTATTGCAGATGGAATGAGTCATGCTTCATGTGGGTTAATAAAGGTCCAGACAAACAACACAATGTGCCACAACATGAGCATAAATACAATCAAAATCAGATCAAGTATGTATGCAAATTCAAACCCTCTATACGTAGAAGAGGATAAGCCTAAACAAACCTTGACAAAACAGATCACAGACTTATTAAGTCTGCGACCAGATCCTTCACAATCAGGTTAACCAGATCATTCCATTCAGTTCGAATCTGAGAGATAGATAGCAAAAAAGTAATTACTTTTGCCACTTCAGTGGCTTTGAATAAATATGATATATTTCTGAATAAATTTTTATATTTATGGCTGGATATAAGAATTACACAGACTCAGTCTCCTCATGTATTTATTAGCTGCTTGAAAACGCATGTAACTGGCTCTGTAGGCTTATGCTGTCCTCTCTTTTCATCGTCTTTCATTGAGATCTCTTCTGCTGCTGTTTGGAAAACTGGTCTGTACTCCCTTACAAAATTCAGACCGTGCATTTGAGGCACCTTGTTTTCCCTGTTTTGGATTTAAAGATGTTACGTGTAGCATTTTGTGTTTCTCAAAGTTAAGACCACATTTCCCATAAACCCCGCTGCCTGTTGCAAAGAGGATGTGTGTTCTTGTCCCTCAGTCTCCCTGGCGTTGTTCTCCCATGCATTTGTTTTGAAGAGAAAGAAGAAGGATAAGAGCCAATGACTGCTTTAGTGAAAGTGTTGTAAAGTTGTGTATTACTTGCAAAGTAAAATGGTTCCTGTTTTGTGCCGTAAAGCAATTTAGCAGCTTTCCTTCCCAATCCGACCCGGTGACACACAATATAAAATGCAGAGTGGAGGTTCGTTAGAGGTTGCCAGTCTTCTTGTCGATGGTCTTGTTTGTTTATGGTAATCATACTAATATCTCAGTATTAATGTGGTAATGATTCATTCATGCATTTTCATGATTGTGGGTGTGCCAGTGCCATCAATTATAAGCTTGACCTCAACAATCACACCCTATTCCTGACTTAAGGCCTCTCTTTACAGCATCAGTATTACCAGATGAGGTCAGTAATTTGATTTTGCCCATGAACATCAATAATTTTAAGCAATCATCCAGACGTTAAAAAAGTTATTGGAGACTGTAATCCAAGGGCACAATGCCAAATGCAGATGCTGCGCTCTTTTCCACCATTTTCTCTATTTTTCTTGGCACCAAACTGTGCTTAAACGCACTCTCTTCCATTCATTGCTTATTTTATATTCTACTTGTCTTTTCTCCTACTGAATCTTATTAGTTTTGCTGCTGCAACAACACAATTTCCCCATGGGGATCCTTAATCATCCAATCTAAACAGTCATGCTGCTCTACCCCGCCAGTGTGCGCCAGTATGCAAATCTGTAATTGTGTGAAACACCAGATGTCATTCCAGACTCGATTAAAATGACCCCAGGACCTCAGAGTTCAATACAAAATACAGCAACTTATTTCAGAAAAGAATCATTTCTCTCCTATAATTCAACAAAGCATCTCCTTTGGTGTCTACTGATGCACCCAAATATAACTGACTTCCAGTGTTTCCCATACAATGTTCATATTTGGGCGGACTGCGCCGGGAAAACAAACAGCGTACAGCGTTAAGTCATTTTCAAACAATGAAGATTTAATGCTGCCGAGCACCGAAAGCGTGTTAGTGACATCATTCACTGCACATATACGCAAAAGTCAGATAATATTACAATGCCATGAGAGACTTTAGTGCCTGAAAAACTGGGCTCCCTAAATGAAACGTCAACAGCAGGTTGTCAGTAATAATCTATGATTATGGGAAGGCTTCACCCTCATAATCATAATCCAAAGTGTCAACATGATCCCTTGACACTGAGTGTAGAGACGTTGATCCATTGGTCTGTTCTATCTGTTCTGTGTGTTTCAGACTTAAGCTGTGGTCTCTCATGGCCCCAAGCAGCCTGGAAACGCCATGTGGCATCAAAGCTGCTGGTCTACAACACCAGCAGGCTGCTGACTGACTCCCAGGAAAGTTTTTAAATATTTTAGACCCCGGACTGAATTCTAGACCAGGCCCACGCCTTATAAGATTATTTCTCATAGATTTTCTTCCAATACAAATATCGAAATATGTCGGGGGGAAACGTGAACTACAGGTTTCATTGTTCCAGCAGATCAGATGCTGTGGCTCATTTTGGTAACAAAGTCTCCTAATGTAAAGACTTGAAATATAATTAAATTTATGTCTAAATTATGAAGAGACACAATTAGGGCAAAGTGACAGAAACAAAGTTAACTTGTCTAGAAGGTTGGATCAGCTTCAGGGAGGATAAAGATAAGTACAATCTCAGATCCCTTTTAATTTATCAATTAAGTAATTTATCACAAAGATGCTTCTCTTGCTAAATTTTCTAGACTGGGGTCCTGTGAAGAAACATAATCTTCTGATGTTCTTCACACAAAGGGCGAGCAAAGCCCTCTCTTGTTGCTGCAAATTCAGCAAAATTTGTATTAATGATGAAGCAATTAAAGCATAATAACAGTGTATTTCAAGCCTCATTTTCATTGTGGTTTAAAAATGATTTTGTTGTGAAAAAAACTGTTTGTTGCCTGTCTGTCTACATCTGTTAAAGCCTGTTTTGATGTTTCTTTAATAGCAGCAGCGCTGAGTCCAAGACAACCAAATAATTCTTATCTTTTTCATATCAGATGACTTAATTCCCCTCAGACTCAGAGTAATTGGCTGCAACTTCAACAAGTGAATTCAATTATCACCGCTGCTACAGAAAATGTGAAATATAAAAGACATAAAAAACAGAGCAGTTTTTCCCCAAAGCATGTGCTTAAAAAAAACACTTATGCTTTTATCATGGTAAAGTATCCAAAGAGGAATTGTTTTGATGCTGAAAGGAGCACAAGAACTAAAGCTGGAACCAAACTGGTAATGGATGTAATTATGACAAAAACATTAAAGGAAGCACTGAATCGAACTGCATCTCAGTGACCTGGTCAAATTTTTTAATGTATTCTGACACCAATCAATTGGCAAACTGAGGTAGGTTGTGTCGCAAAACATATGTTGTGAATAACAAAAGCATATCTGAAATGTTGCATGCCACAGCCTTTTATTATCTGTCATTGTGATTTTCTAGCTATCAACATCCACTTGCAAAAACAGTTCACAATGAGGCGATGATGCATACACAGCGCCCGAGACCTTTTGCATCCAATCTGATTGTGGCGACACTGAAATTCTCTTTCAGTGACAAGAGAGCATAAATCTTTTCTGAATAGATGCGGGGGAATGCATTCTCTCCACGATAACCGACTGACCTATTATGCAGATGTAGAAGGCTGCAACAATGTCGGCCTCTTTGGAGAGTTTGGAGGCGAAGGGGTCGCCGTGGAGCAGGTAGTGTGGGACGTACGTGGGGCGCGGCCATGTCTCGTTCTCCATCACTGGGGAATGTCAGAGGCTTCCTGTGGAGAGGAGGAAGAGATGAGACAGTGTGGCAGCTTATTGAAATTGGATAACATTCACACACAGGCAGCCAGGTAAACAGGACACACATACTGGCACAAATACATGCACAGAAACTTTCCTGTACTATCTTTATTACCGTATTACCTTTCCTGTACTGCCTTGGCATTGTTCTGTCAATTGCTGCTGTGACACTGAATTACCCCTAGGCGATCAGTAATGTGCAATCTGATCTTATCTTTACTTAAAACACACACACACACACACACAGGCATCTATAAACACATACAAATGTGTACACATACACAGGAAAAAGTGTACTCACACACACACACACACATCGTCATGCTTCTCATGAGGACCATCCATTGACTATATTCATTCCCTATCAACCCTAACCTTAACCCTCACCACTACATGCCTAACCTTAACCTCATCCTAATTGTAACCTTAACCCTAAAACCAAGTCTGAACCCTAAAACAGCCCCTTGAAGAAGTGAGGAACAACCAAATTGACCTCACTTTGCAAAAATGTCCTCACTCTGAAGGTTTAAAACCCAAATAGGTTTTCACAAAGATAGAAGTACAGGTACACACACACACACACTGGGATTACTATACTTGTGAGGACCTACATTGATTACTCTCATTCCCTAACCCTAACCTGAATGCTAACCCTAACCTAATCCTCACTCTAATCTGAACCCTAAACACAAGTCCTATCCCTAAAGTGAGGGCCGGCAAAATGTCTTCAATTTGGAGGATTTTCACACAACATACAACACAACATACACACACAATCAAACATAAGCACATATACAAAGCACACAGTACATCATGATGTCCCCCAATCAGAAGCAGATGTCAGAGGTGTCAGCAAGAGACAGGCCGGCTCACTGATGTCACTAGAAAATTTTGGAGTTACATCTGTTGATTAAATTCAATTCAAGTATGCTTGATACAAATGAGATTGGCTCATTGTTTTAAAAACAGAGCAACACATGAAACCGTTTCTGACCTATGCATGTGTAACAGAGTTTCTTGTTGATTCCACTTGCCAGAATATTAACCAGGCATATTTAGGCTTGTATATTGTGGCTCCTCAGTGGTCAGTGGGCCTCTCCTCGACATATAAATTCTGGTTGTGACGTCAGCACTGAGCCAGTACAAGAGGATTGTGCCCACGAGCTGTGCCTAGAGATTGCTGTGTCCACGTGAATGACCAATGGGTTTCCATGTGCGTTGAACAGGTAATACAAGTCCACACAGAAATTGAAGAGAGTGTCGGTCCTTGTCTCACACAACACAACGCAGACTGAAGAAGAAATACAATGGCTACACATGTCCATGACCAATGCCTTGCTCTCCTGTGTTTCCTGTATGTTGTATGCTCCAATAAAGCAGGAAAGCAATAAAATAATCTCAAAAGGCAACAGAGGAAAAGACAACAATATGAAGCAAAGAAAACAGCACATGTTTACAGGTCACTATTGTAATATCCCATCTGGCAAAATAAAAATAAAGAAATTTACACGGACACCATTCTTCCATCCTGTGAGGGAGCTGGAAACCGTCCCCCTCACTGTGGTGAAAAAACACACTCACCTACACACAGACTGTGTAAAGTTGGGCAAATTGACTAATACAGGAAGTTCTATTTTTGTTATGTGGTGCTTTTATTTTGGGAACCCTACTGTCACTGTCTGTTTGAGGTCGACTTCCGGGGGGGGGTTAGGCTGAAGGCATATTGTTAGGCTGAACCAAGTAGACCAGAGAGGGGAGGGGGTAGAGGGTTTTTGTTGAGTTTAGCTTTTGTTTGGCATTTCTTCAGTTTATTATGCATTTTGTTTGACCTGTATTAGGCAGTAGTCATTTGTATTGTGCATATGTAAATATTATTTGTAAGGTTAAGTTGTAAATATCTTTTCTAGATTTATTGTGGGTGTATTCATGGGTCCTTAACTGTAAAATGGTAGAGGCCGTAGGGAGATAGGCCAGGTGGGAGAGTAGTGTGGAGTGTCGCACAGAGAGGGTCAGGGTGAAGACATCACCTTTGCTGCCAGGATCTGCTGCACCTGATTACCATCCTCAAAACCCTACACGTCCCATGCAACAACAAAAAAACGTCGATGATAGGAAATTCTTTCAGTCCATTCAGTCTGTCCAAGTTCAAGTTTCTAGTTTGTTTATTTCTATAGCCCTTTATCACAAGCATGACTCAGAGGACTTCACAGAGAATGAGCCTAACGAGATCTAACTGATCAACAATCAACATCAGGAAGAGCAAGACACACAAAAAGAGATTTTAGTCCAGTTGCTGACAGTTGATCCCTTGTCTAAAGAGTCTGGATACTGTCTCACTCTGACCAACCACACTAAAGTCACAGAAAGACAACCATTCATCTACAATTTATTTAAACAGCATTCCTGGGCAAACCCTCCGCTGGACTGGATGAAGCACTGTCTTTTGACCTGGATGCCTTTTCTCCTGCTCTTTCACCACAAAGGATACCACATGCCAACCACTAAGTAATCTGATTGGTCAAAAAACGCTAATCGCACGGGACCGGTATTATGTGGGGACCTCATGTAATTAATGAATTAATCCCCGACCTCGCACAGGAGAATGTCATTCACTGAAATCACTGGTGCCCCAAATATAATTACATAAGGTGAAGATTTTACATTTTGCCATTTCCTGATTAAGCAAATCAAAACATGAAATTTGTGCTGAAATGCATTCAAAACATTCCCCTATAATCCACTGCTGCCTCCATTTTCCTGCCTCTCTGCTGTTAATACAAATCACTTGACATCACCAGGCAATATTAATCCCACAGGGCTAAAGATGTATTCCTGTTGTGCTGATAATTCCCATGCAGCTTTGCAAGATTTGTACCTTTTACTTCACTGTCATACAATAACTACAGAAATGCCCTCTAGGGTGTTATTGGTATTAAATGACCCATACCAACGCTTTCTCTCCTGCAGCTCAGGGCAAGCTGCTGTTGAAACACTACTTATTCCATTTGGCTGTGCGGGTTAAGGCTCACATTGGGCTATATATATTTATTATATTTCTATTTTAATACATTTCTGACCTTTTAATCTCTTATGAGCTCAAGCTCAGCCTGCAGATCCTCAGGCAGGGGCTTGTTGGTTGATGAAAACAAAAGGGGACAGAGATTTTCCATCAAGGCCCCTAGACTGTGGAACTGTCTTCCTTTAAATCGCTTTTAAAAACACACTTTTATAGGCTTGCTTTTACCTGAATTATTAATTACTTTTACTCTCTATGTGGGTGATTTGAATGTCTTGTGTTCTCTATCTTTTATTTTACAGGGAGATATCTTATCCTTTGTGATGCACTTGTGCGCTATGTAGATAAAGTTGTTAAGTTATCATTATGTTATTACTGCAGCCTACGGCGCTGAGACATGGAGAGGGACATGACTGCCTCCTGGGCATTAGTCAGAGGAACGTCAGTGAATGATGTCCGCTACTAACACATTCAAGATGTTCCACCGTCTGAGTGTGACACATGCATATATCTGCATAATCCGAACAGCTCTACTGCCTCTTTCTCTTGGTCAAACTGCCGGTTTTGTCAAAATGTGATACACATACTCTGAAGCTGCCACACTGCACACATAATCTAATATACTTAATGGAGTCTGTGTCATAAATCAGCAAGTGGATGTAACACGGCTAACCTCATGCAATCTCCCACAGCACCTTTTGTGACACATGACAAAAGAAATTCAAATCTATTTAAGGATAACAAGGCAAACAACTCCAGGATTTCATCTTTGCTTAATGGACGGACTGTAGGACATGCAAGACATGAACTTTAGATAGTTAAGTGGTGTTTCTCGTATCTGAGATGATGTTCAGTGCAGTCCTGAGTGATTTGATGCCATTTGATGGATGGACCTTTATCCAAAACGCCAGCAGAGTGTCAGCAGCTCACAGCAAAGTGAATTTATTATCCCAGCCACAGCTTGCAGCAAAAGGTAACTAGGGTTGAAATTCTGGGAGGTTAAGACCCTCATGGAGAAGGGGAGTCATGTTCCCCTTTGATTTATATTTATATTCAACTTAGTTTTAACATGGAGGTTATTCGGCACTTGACCTCCACGAAAACCAGAATATAAACTAATCACCAAGATCGGCTGCAGCTGGAATGGGTTTGTAGCGTTCTGATTCATTTTTTGGTTCGGCTTTTTCAAACATAATTTCGGCAAATTGCATTTTCATTGATAGATAGCAGAGAGATACCATTTAGGATAGACAGTTCCTGTGTGGGAGACCCGATCTACTTTTATTTTTAAATACAAATTTTAGCGTAAACCAACAATAGAAATGCAAAATGATGACAGACCAGTTACTACTTTATTGTCATAAAAGCAGGATCTGTTGTTGACTCACAAACATGTTAAATTTAAGTTTTCAAACACTACTAGGGAAATTGCAGAGAGGCAGAGGGGTACTGGGTCTGGTCTGATCCAGCTTTGTCATTTGCATGCTCTAAATACCTGCAAGACGTCTTCTATAAAAGACTGGTTTCAGCTTAATAAGATCCTCCAATTCTGTCTGGTCTCATATGTGTGATAACATCACGAGTTAACGAGACACTATTAAATTCAAACACTGAATGATGAGAAAGGAGAAAACCTACACTCAGTGAATGGTTTATCAGGTACTCTCCATTTGCAAACATGTATTGCTCCTAGCAGCAAGCCGTGTGACTTCAGATTGCCATGTAGAGCAGGCTCACAGGCAGCAAAAGATTCAGTTAGTGTTCAATAGAATGATAAAATGGACAAAACAACTGACCTACATGCAATCAGTCATCAGAGTTTGATGCCATCACAAGTGGGAGAAACAAGGAAATACTTACACAAGGACATACTATCACAAAAGTCTGATTCTAGTGTTAAAGTCTAGCATTCAGCATCCCAAGATATTTCCAGTGCCGTTACCATGAAGTCTGATCACAGAAGATGTTTCAGCTATCTACAACATTAACAGTACATCAGGTTTTGGTGTCAGTCCCTCAGAATCAAAGAACGAGGGCTTCTTTCTAGATTTTCTAGACGTTCAACAATCATACAGGGAGAAATCCATCGTAGAAGAGGCAGAGAGACCAATTTCTCCTCTGACAGTAGCCTCAATAGACCAGAATGCAATGCAGCCACAAGACATGTTGCATTTTTGGGGGGCGCAACTCTCGCACTCTCTTACTATATCATCGCTCTCTCCACCTACACATATATGCCCATACGCCCACTTTTGATTGAAAACAAGTTCACCACCCTTTTCTGGACGTTGTAGCAAGTCATTCTGGGAAATGTAGGAAATCATTAAATGAAGTAGAAGTACACAAGGCAGGTTGAGGGAAAGTGAGTTCACCGAAAACGCAAATTACAACATTTCTTCATAAAATCCTGCAATGCAGTGAACATCACAGTTGGGACTGAGAGAGTAACAGGCATGTTCTCCAGTAACACAAGCACCTTCCATTCATTTCACTCATTGGCTGGACTTGATGAGAGGGGGGCTGGGTTCGTGTCAGGGCGGCTGATGACACACCTATGGGCGATTGGGTTAATGGGACAGTTTGTGAACGGAAGAAGGAGGCGGCTTGTGGAACTCGAATCCCGCTTGTTGTTTCTGTGGTTATGAGGACTTTTCATTGAAATATCCACCTACTACCAAAAGCATCCAACTCCAGAAAACCTGAACACTGGAATGAAACATCTCATCCAGCCAAAGCACTCACACTCACACACACACTCTATTGGTTAGGACCTGTTAGTCAGTCTAGGTCCCTAACATCACAAACTGATGATATCTAACAGTGTATCTGAGGCTGGGTTTTTCGATTAAAATGATTATTGTGGACTTGCATGTGACAGAACAACAAACATCCCCAAGGCTCATAATAGCTGTCATCAGTTTGATTTCACTGTAGTGACAGGCACAGAAGCCTTAACATTGCTTCAGTTGCTAGAAACACCTAGAATATCTCAGTACATATAATACATACATACATGCCAGTTATCCACTAAATTTAATCAATGACAGAGCAAGTGGGTGGTGGGTAGGCAGGTGATGATCAATTAAATCGGTGTTTCTTTCTCGGTTACCCAGCAACAATTCACAGAGCCTCAAAGGTGCTGTGAACTCCCTGCACATGAATACTAAACAGCATTTTATTTTCCTTAAGTGGTCTCTCTCCAATCATAAAGCCTGGAGTTAACCTGGAATGGAAAGAAAAATTGCATTTTTAGCCCTAAATTGTCTAAATCTGAACTTTGTGGCTGGTTTTTAACATGGAAATAAAATACTGAATACAGCTCATAAACAGACTCTCATAACGTGGCCAATGACAATGCCTCTTATTTAGTAAGAGGTTTAAATTTGCTTCATTAAGAGTGATGTGTGATTGTTAGACAGCCAAGTCTTTCAATGTCCACTATAACAAAGAGTAAGATCCCCAAACTCCTAAAGGAAGAGCCTAAAACTTAAAAAGAAGTGAGTCTCTGGGTCGAATTTACTTTCTCATGCAACGCTCGGGTATAAGTCTTCTGCATTTGCACAGTGCATTTAATTAGTCTGGTTATGCGGCTTGTTCAATACCATGACCATCTAACGCAGTGTGAGACACTGTGTGATGTGGAAATGAGGAGGTGAGATCTAACAGAGGCTGGACCAAACACACAGCTACTGTCATAGCAGGGAAATGTTCGCCACACAGAAAATCATGACCTGGAATGCAAAATCCCCATCACTTCAAACAGTACATAAAACTATATTCAATGTGCAAGAGGTTAGTGTCTAGCCCTGTTGCAAAGCTTTACAATGGATTCTTTATTTATTTATTTGGTGGAACTGAGCAGAGCAGAGCTGAACGGAGGAAAAACAGCAGAATAGAAGAGAATAGAGCAGAATAAACACAACAGAGCAGAACAGAACAGTGCAGAGCAAAGCACAAAAGCATCAGAACAGAATCCACAAGAATGCATTATAAATGTCAAGGCCAGAGCAACAGTCTTTTTGTTTCAGTCAAACATGATTGCATAACTTTGTTTGTATGGAGAGAAATAAGCTGTTATGTCGCTGCAGAACAGCAGCAATCCGTTCTGTTAGTTCTACACAGTAATACTGTTGATTCATGTGCTGTACCTGCAGGCTACTGTGCCTCCTGATGCTTGACATGTAGAGACTATAAGAGACGCGTTGTTGGATGCTGTGAGCGCTGAAGACACATTATTAAATGTGTCATAAGCACGAGTCAAACTGGATTTGTTTTATGGTCCTGTAATGTGTTTTTTCTACACGTGTAGTTCCAGAGAGCCATTCATACGGATCTGAGATTTTCCGCAAAATGAGCCTGCAAAATGCAAAATGTCATGACCTACACCAAAGTCATTAAGCAATTTTACATGAGGAAGAAGTGAGTTTGTGCTGGAAATCACAAGACCTCTGAGTTTGAAAATAAAGAGCAATTAATTTTTTAATTTCCATAACTGTAGGAATTTTGGACATGGCAGATTTGTATTGGATTAAATTTACAGATGCCATTAATTGAAATGACTGGACCTTCCCCAGTAAAACTGATCCAGCTGGAATAGGGTCAAGAGGTGAAAGGTGCGGTATAGTTACTGTACCAAACTATATATTCACATACACACACACTTCTGTTTGCTCTCGAATGTTTCACTTGCTGAGCTTCAGCAACACAAAGAAAGATTAAAGCAAGTTTGTTTACAGTAGTGTGCAGTGGACCTACTGATTATGCTGTAGTGTAGTTAGTTTAGTTATAAACATAGAAGCAAAGTGATAAAAAAAAAACTGTGACAAAATATGATGATATAAAACAGATGCAAATTGCTAATTTGTGCAGGTGAGATTAAAACAAACACCAGAGACTTATAACAACATCTCACCTCGAGACAAACAAAAGTCAGAAACAAACAAGTGAAGTAGAACCCAGGGAAACAGTCGCCGGTTCGATTCCACGGACTGGCTGGGGTGATCTGGGTGGGGAAAGTGAAAGAGAAACCTACTCTGCCCCCTCGACAGTTGCGACTGAGCCCTCCCAGTGTAGCTGCTCAGCCCCGACAGCAGAAGACTGAGGTCGTACTGGGCCGCTGCCGCGTCTGAATGGGTGTAACTACGGATGTGAAGGAGGGCATTGCTGGAAAAAAAAGCATGCACGCCCAACATAATTTCCCTGGATAAGTGATGTTTAAAAAACATCTCAAGTGCGTCCTGCAGGCTCAGCTGGTAAAAGCGGTTCAAGTCCATCCTCAGATCTTTGTCTCGGGTCCCCCTCTGTCCTTCCTGTCTCTCTCTCTACCATGCACTATCAAATAAACATGAAAACACCACACCAAAGCTTCATGCAATCTGATTATTAAGCTTAATGCTTAATAATC
>OMOV01088753.1:0-13392 GCA_900312565.1 Beryx splendens | reverse complement strand
TCTAACATGGAACAGAATGGGATATAGAACAGGCATGAACAGGAAAAGCACAAAACACACCAAAAGCAGAAGAATAACGTGGATGCAGCATTTGTCATAGGCTCCGCCGTAGCCTAGCCCGTCGCTACTGTTGCGGCTGTAAAACAGTGGATAAATTGTTTTGAGCGTCACACAACCCCCACGAAATGACTCATTCCACTATCAGAATTTGATCCATTCTGTCTGATAACATTTGTAAAGTCTAGAAGAGCCGCACGATTGAATTATTTTATCCCCATTCCAGTTACCAGGGGGCTAACTGGAAGTTAGCCGGCGGAAGTCTCTGGAACGGCCAGCGCGGGAATATCACTGGGCGACATGAGATTTAAAAACTCTGTATAGCCTACTGTGAAATACAGAGAGATTTATCTGGCGGTGATAGGCTTAATCAGCATTGTGTGAATTTGTTTGGCAAGGGCTTGAATGTAATTGACATTAATTTATATTTAAAAGTTCCGCACTATAGCTTTAAAATAATTAATAACCTAATAAAAATACTTTCTAAAGCAAAGATTACAAAGTGTTTAATAATCTAGAGAAGAGAGCTGCAGTAGTCTGACTGTAGTAATTATCCACATCTGTGCTGCTGAGTAAAAGCAGTGTGCGCAGTGTGGCGCGACACACGGATCAGAAGGTTTTGACACTCTACACCGATAGGATGGCTAAAGCAGACATACTGTAGCTAATGTAGCTAAGTTCCTCTTAGCTACGATCTGTGAGGAAAAATAAATAATCTACTTGTGACAAAAAGTTCTCTGCAAACACGTTTTCCCATTTTCAACGAATGATAGAATCAGACCAGCAGGTGTACTTTATTGCTCTGGGTCCTCTTCTCACTTTAATATTTCACCCAGCCCCCCTTTGTGTTTTTGCCTGCTCCGACTTTCCTAACGGAAACCAAAAGAACCTCAGTGTGTTTCTTCTCGAAGACATCTGTTTGCACCCCAAACACAACAGTTTTAGTAATTTTGCTCCAGAAAAGAATTAGGCTGGTTTCAATTTAAACATCAAAAAGAACGCAGAAGCGTGTGATGCGTAGTTGTTTACACCATGCGAATTTCACATATTCTCACTTTACTAGTCAATATACATGTGGTAACTGGTATTTGTCTTCTTATCTTTCTCCTAGATACATCAATATACAATATAATCCCAACAAATAAGGCGGTCAGGTTGCAGCGCTGCTAGAGGCTTTTGGGAAACAGTGCCTTGCTCAGAGGAATTCAGGATGTATTGGTCAGCTTCTTTGGCTCTAGGTCAAAACACAGCCAACCAGGTGTAAAACGCCTGTGTTACGAATATGTCAAGCTCAACAAAAGATCTATATGGATGTACCTAAAAGTTTTGTAGCCAAGTTAATTCTGGGTTGGGATTTAATGTAAAGAGATAGACGAACATTCAAGATGAAAGAGAGTTATGCTGGTATCATCCTTTAATCAATGTGAGAAGTTTGCACAGAATATTATAGTGTTTTTCTGATATAAGGCAACCAAATAGGGAAGGGTTATATACGATAGTGACCAATCAACGCTTCAAAAACATTTTCAATATTTTCAATGTAGAGCTTTGAACCAGTGTTTCTTCATCTCCGAGTGAATATAATTTATATTCCATCACTATAAACACACACACGTACACGCAAACCCTAAAACACACATACAATAACACATAACACCTACACATGGAAAGTCCACAATAAATAACAGCGTGTGCTTTGTTATCAACAAGAGACATGATTCAACCAGCAAATCCAAGGAAGTCTGAGGCATCACAAAACAAGTGCAACACATTTAATTGCTGTATAATGTCACTATAAGAAACCAGAATAATTTCTGTTATTTAAATCAAGCCTCCTCTAAAATGAAAATAGTCAATAACCATAACCACCAGCATGCATTGCTGAGCTAGAGAAAGCAAAAAGAGAGTGAGGTGCTGTAAAGACGGAGCTCTTGACACAAAAGGACTTCATTGGAGTTCCACACTGATGCTTGAAATGAATACAGGCCGAGCAATTATTCACTCTGAAATACGGACAAAGCTTTCCATCACTTTTCAACAAATTATGAATCAGCAAGAGAAAAGTATTGTATTCCTAGCTTCTGCTTCATCCAGGCTGTGAGTAATATAAAAGATGGAGGGCTGGAGGTGCCACCCAAGCCAGTAGTGTTTTGCCGTTGCTAACCATCTTATTTTCGACTCCACCACCTATAGGTAGCAGACAAATGTTAGATTTATAATATCGGCTCAAAGTTGTAATATTTGTCCTAGACAAATACTTTTGAGAGATTTGGTTGCATTTATCATAGAGATACATCACAAAGATATATATACTGAGTTTGGACCCCACTAAGTACAAATGTCCCAATATACTTTAAAAAAAAAAGTCAAGCAACAATCTAGGGCTAGCAGTTGCCCAGCATTGAAGCTCTTGAGGTAAACTAGATGTGTTATAGTTAGCAAAATTTGGTTGTGTGACGTGTATTAAAATAGGTGGTCAATTCTAACTCTACTTGATAATTTTACCAGTTATATCTAAAAAGAGAAGCATCATTTTTAATGCTGTGTTTGTGTCTTGACTGACATCTGGATGATTACAACCCTTAACTCTACAATTTACTGGTATGACTAAAAACAGGGACAACAAGGTTTCACTCGCTATATAATATCTGTTGGAACTCTTTCAGTCACAGAATCAGTAGGTTTTCAATCATTTTAATGCGCTAAAGAGTCTCATTTTATTTAGTATAAACAATGGGAAAAGACAAGGCTACACAGGAAAGGAAAAGCAATCCTTTTGCTCCAGTGGTCCATGGCAGATGGATGATTCCTCTAGGTAGATTTTTTAGTTCAGTTGAGCTGCATTGATTTGGCAGCATCGGGTGGATGTCACACATGCACTGAACAATGCTCAATGACTTTGCTATCCTATTCCCATTTAAATTGCCTCTACGTTTCCTTTCTGACACCTGTTTAAATCAATGCCTTCCTCTGCAGGTCATGGGCTGAATGTACTAAGGCACACACCGGCCGCCTCTCAAATCCACTAAAATCAACACAATAATTGAAATATTTTCAAGCTGATTACACCGAAGCCCGGGGCTTGGCTGGTTGCTAAGAGTATGCTCCCTAGTTGCTAGGGGGAGTAAATCATCTTGCATTATTTGATTTTTGTTACTGATATGAAACCGCTAGTCCCTCGATTAAATGTCTCACAGTCAAACACCTAGGGGATGGACAGGAGAGAAAAAATAAAATAGTCACTGCGAACCTGTAAAATAGCATCTCTAAGTTCTCTTTTCCGTGGGGCTTCAGCACAAATCTATCCGCTTGTTTATGTTTGTTCCCGCTGAAATAAACAAAGCTCGGGTTCTGCTCTCATTGAGGAAAAACAGAAAAGACAGCGAAATGTCAGGAAATCCCATATCACGCTCGGGCTTGGTAAGATCATGAGTAATCTATCTATTCCTTGTATCAAAACAGATTGTGTAGCCCAAACCGTGATATTTCAGAAGCAGTCTCAGTGTGATTTGTGTAGTAACAGTCTTTATAAATAACAAAAGTCAAATAACAGCAGGGGGGAAACATTGACTGAATAATATACTGCCAAAGACAATTCAGAGATAAATCACCTAGATTTGCACAGGAGTTTCCACAAGTGTCAAAATTTATGGAACATCTTTGTTCATTTAGTTTTAAAGACAACCAGCAGACAGCATAGTCTGACTAGATCTTCTCATAATACGCATGCTGCCATTATGTTTAGTGGGAAATAATGCTTTAAATATGAGTCAGGGATTGGAGATGAAAATATTTTAATTGTAAAAAAAAAAACATACTCAGTTCCCCATTACTACAGTCTTGCATCTGCAGAACTGTAACATGCAGTCTCCTCTGAATTACCCCACCATTCAGTTGATTATAACAAGCTCTAATACATTTCTTTCCTCCAAGATGAGAGAAAATGTAACTAGAATCTACACCCAGGAATCTGATGCCCACTGATTACAACTGGACATTCACTTTCATTCCATTTAATATTAACACTGCATTGAGGAGGATTTTCTCCAAAGACTTGTCAGACATCGAAGGCTGCTCCAGCCGGCCTTGTCAAATGAGATCAGTGCTCACCATAATGGTGAGGTCAAGTGGAGGGGCAGCCTCTCAACTCCATAACAGCCTGACAGCAAGCACTATATTATGCTCTATAAGCATAGAGCACAAAGATTTACGTATTCCTACACATTACAAACTACAGACATGACGTATATCCAAGGTATGCCATATGACAAAAAAAAGTGTTCACTTAATCCTGCAAATGAGTATCAGTTGAATTAGTTAATCTACTTATGCAACATTAGATTGTATCTATCAAAGGACTAAACTCCCGTGAAGAGAATACAAGCCATTTAACAATATTCGTTGACCTCGGCTATGAGCTGCCTCCCTGATTTTCTCCTTCTCCAGCCAGCAGGACAAAGCTGGCTGACAGCTCCACTAAAGGGAGGGTCACCAGTGATCAGGGCTTGGCTGCTAAATAAATGCCTAACCGCTGACCGGGGTCCCTTCATTAGCCCGCCGTCAGGACTGGCTCGTGCTAGCTGGATCGATAAAGCAGCCCCGCTCTCTTTTTATTTACCAACTAGCGCATTTCTTGTAGCTGAGTTGTCTTTAAACAGTGCCGCTGTTTAACTGCTTTATTCAGACTCTGTATGAGACCATCTGGTCCCCTGTCCTGTAAGTCTCTTCTAAAGCCCAGGCCTGACAAGCAAGAGATATGTCAATGCAGTCCTCAGCACAAAGCAACATCTGCCATGCCTGACGCCCACTATTGTATGGCCATTTAATCTGTCCCCCTCCTCCCCTTAACGGCACACAACAGTTCCTGGTATTATGTTTTGCCACTCAATTAGCATTATCATCCCGCTGAAATAGAAGCCAATTTACCTTTAATGACGTGATTGTTAGATGAGTGACAGCAGTCGGTGCTGCCACTATCACTAGATAAACGGAGGCCTGCCCCTGTTTTCCTGACTGGTCGTGCCGAGGGCTGGGAAGTCAGAGCCAGCCAATCACGATGGCCTGACTTCACCCCTTCACCACCAACATTGTTTCCTCCGGTTCATAGAGGCAGTGTGCTGGAAAATTGAGTCCAGATTCATTAGGTTTTCAGTGTGCCGCTCGAGTCAGTTAAATTGATACATTTCCTAACAAAATTGAAGTGCTTTTGTGGTGCCTGCGGATGGCTGGTGACCCCACTCGGCCCACTGAGCAGTCGAAGCAAGCTGATGGATCCATTAGACCGCTTAGACTGCTTATTCCTCTCTCTCCATCTCTGACTGACACTGTAAATCTGAACCAATTTCAGACTCTAATCACCATTACAAACCCCTTCCACTGTCCATTTGTTACTCTGCAATTCGAATACACTACCTAGATTGGTTCAGAAATACCAGTTTAGAGGGGCCCTCCTGCCTTCCCATGGTTAAATGGTTCATGACTGGTCCCTTTTCTCAGCTGAAGCAGAAAAGCAGTGGCTACTGGAGGAGGAGGGGGGGGGGAATAACATACAGTGAAACAAAGGGCCTTGAACAATTCCCGAAAGATAAACTGGAATTAAGAAAAATGATAGATAAATGAATAAATACTTGGGGAAAAAAGGAGGAGTGTGAAATTCAGTGAGATGACAGACAGGCCTCAAGGCCACACTGCTGGCTGTGGTAGAAGGGTGTCCCTTGAATAACAATCACTGTTACACCTCCAAAACATTTCCTCATCCACTAGCCATTTTTACCCAAGCTTTTATCTGCTCACTCAACCGCACAGCACTAGCGAAGCGGCTGGAGGATATTATTTCCCTGTTGGCCCCAGTCATATAACTCTGCTTAATATGCACTCTATAATTTAAGAAACTTGAATTATAACCAGAATACGCATTGCTTTATGTTATCTATCTAACCTTCAACTTTGTTCAACTTTGAATTAGTGACTCTGAACATTTACACATAACAGGTAAAACGCTCAGAAAAAGTGTGAAAGTAAAGCCTCACATGCATTATTTATGCCCTTAAATCATAGTAGTTCAATCGAAGGGCTTATATTGAAAACCAGTGAGCTCACCCGTCAGTCTCTACATCTAATTAACTGCTGCACCTCATATCCTCTAAGTGCAGTGGAAACACATTTTAATTGATATTGAGATGTTTATGCCCTTAGAAAGTAATTAAGATTTTCAATTAATCCTGTCTAATTTCTGGACATCTTGGTTCTGTGTCCTTGAGCGTCCAGCGATTAATTCCCCAAACCTCCTCCAAATGAAGGAACTTCAATTACTTTGCACTGAATCACAACCCTGTGTGTGACCTCATCCAAGGCTGCATCATCATTTAAATTAAACGCAATACAAACCCAATTAAATCATACTAAGGTGGCAAAATCACCTTCATGTAACTGATGAAGCGGCTTGTTTGCTATATCCCACATAGGTACCAGAGAACCAGGGAATTTCCTTTATTGCTGCGGAGGGTGGGAAAACCAAAAATTGGATGGGTATAAAGACCAGCGGCTTTTAAGTTATCAATACTCTAGTTTTATAGCAATCAATTAAAACAGTCTATTAACAGAAAGTTGCGCTTCCTTTGGGATCAAAGAAGCAGCATGTGCAGTTCACGCTGACCTCTTCCCACTCCCCCGTGTCTCCATTTGCTTGTTTACTATATTATGTCCAAACGTGCGCCGCACCGCACTACCAAAAATGTTTGTTCATGAATAGGAAAGAGGAGACACACAGACTTTATCAATCAACTCGGAAACATGTGTTTCCTTTCCCCCAGATACACCCTCACTGATACATGTAAAAGGTGGGGCACGCACTACACCTGATATGAAAACATAATCCATCTTCTACAGTATTTTTATACCTTTGGAATTACATCTCCCCAAACCTCAAATGTGTACATACAATATGACAACACTCTGACTGTCCAAACCTCTATTGTCATGCCAAGAATAAATAATAATTTCTCCTTGCTGCCCTTGCAGTGCTGTTTTGCTCACACATAGAATCACCTGCCCATCTAGGCAACAAAAAGCCTGCTTGGGGATTATGGTGACATAATCTTAGCAGTGGCCTGTGAGTGGGGGGCTGAATGGGTTTGAACCCTCTATGCCATGCTGAGATAACATTTGTCACTGGGGTTCCTGGGCGCCCTATTCATAGATTAGTGGACTGTCGCCTTTCAGAATGTGAAATGGCTTTGGCACTGCTGCATGTTTATTTTCAAAACCTATGCCTCCAAGGATGAGGAGAGCATCTTGTCCTTTTCTTGAGAGCACCATGTGCTTGGCCTCGTACGAGTATACGTCTAAATCAGCGGCCTCCGTTGTCTATGTGTTTCTGTGAGGACACTGAACAACGTGGGATACTTTTACATCTTCTTGTTGTTCGCCGGCTCTATCGAGATAATGCTTGATATGTGTGATATGGAAAGTATTATTACATTACATGAGTTTTGACAGCCGAGCCAGCTTGTTGTTTCACACGAAGCCATTGTTTATCCACACAAGGGTCGGTAACACTCATATGGATCTACCTCAAAGTTTCTTTGCCCTCCAAGCGACAAACTGAAAGGATATTCAAATTTTCCATGGAGTCATCGCAGTATCAAGTGTGATGGATGCTGATGCTGCTGAATGATAAAAACAGCTATGAGCGATTTTTTTTTTTGTTTTGTTTTTTTTTGGGTGAAATTTGTTCCAACAGAAGATTTGGGGACGCACACCATGACTACATTTTTGCTGTCCGCCTCTAAACAGCCACAGTATTATTTGAGCATGCTTGAAGGGGTCTTTAATCAGCCCCAGCAGTCCCCACAGTTAGCATTTAAAGCGAATCTTTGCATCACAAAAGGGTGGGATGTGTAAATGAGATGTGACATTTTATTTGTGCAGGGCTATGCAGCAAATAAATAAATATCAGGCCATGACAGACAGAGACTGCTGGGAAAATCTTCTCTACATTGCGCTCGCTGGTTAACTGTCACACCATTAAATTGTCTTTCACGTTGACATGTCGCCTTCCGATTGGTTAGCAGATGTAAAAAGAGGGAACACTTGCCAAACAGTTTCCAAGAGCATGAAATTGATATTGTGAATCATATGTGACAGTGGCTCCTCTGCCCTATAATTGATCTACATTAAGGCTACATGGCTTCAGCCTGTGATTGGAAAGCGGGACACATCATGAGGCTCTGTGTGTCCCTAGCAGACAGTCAGAGGAGTTTATTCTTGCACTGGAAAGATTACATCTTCAATTTTACCTGGGGTGTATAGACCTCAGTGGGCCAGAAGATATCTCTCTATAAGTGGGACCGTACTTATTGCTCTTTCAAGTGGTGGATCTATCCATTCACTCTAATTAAATTGAGCTTTTTAATCTGGTTCTTCTAATCCAGAGTCAAGTGTGTTGGGACTTGGATGATGTGATTTGAAAGGGAATACTCTTGATTCACTGAAACATTGTTATCTCTTCTCCACTATTGAAATAAATTTTAAAATGAGGTTTGCGCACTTAAACACTGCACACTCAGATGACCTGAGCCGGCTGTTTTGATGTACAACGTGTTCCAAGAAAAGCAGTGGGATATAATGTAAAGTAAAAGCCTTCAATCGATACCTGCCATCTGAAATTAAATTATATAAGAGCAACTGAAGCTATATCTCAACACAGCTCAAAATCCCATCTCAGTTGTTTGCTGAGCAAACATTGTATTATCATCTCACCAACCACAAAACCTTATCATTTGCGCCAGTGTTGTGAAAAAGGGGAAATTAGAATTCCTGGCAAACTCAGGAAATTCTGTGCCAAATCTTTCTGAGAGAGATGTTGAGAAAGTAAATAAATAAATTGTTGGATCTGTAAGACGGAGATGACCTCTCTTGGCAATCCCAGGGTCCATCGGGCTAAAGGTAAGCCTTCCATCTCAAAAGCAGTAAAGCATCCATTGCTCCACTATATAACCTCTCTGCTGAGGGAATTCATGCAGTTTGGTCTTTAAGATCCAGATCAGGACTAGGCTTGATAAAGCTTGTTCTAGCTGGGTATCCAGAGATAGGGGTCTTACCTATGAGTCATTTTCAGCATGATCGCCCTTATCTGTGTTGAGCTGGGCTCCCCTGGCTACTCAGGGCCTGTGTTTAACCTCGGCCCTCACATGGCTTCACCACCAAACACAAAAACACTCACAGCCAAAGATGCTTGTTTGTTAGGGATTAAAGGTATTTTCCCTGCCTCTGTCGCAGCATCCTTATTTGGCCACAACAGATCTCTAATTCAGGTCATGGTGCCATCGCTCTCATCAACATACTGTCGGCCACTTTCCAAGTTATATTAGCTCACATAAACCTGTGTAAATCAGGTTGAATAAATATCTGAGCAGTCAACTGTCCCAGCGAGGGGAGAAAAAAAGAAATTTAAATGAAAAGTGCAATAGTAGATATTCAGTCTGAATGTCTGTTAAATCACGAGAGTGAAAAAATCTGGGTTGAGATCAAAGCTGGGAGAAATGTTGCTGGGATGGGACTGAAAAGAATGGAACAATGAATATATTTTAAGCAATTACCTCAGAGAGCAGAGTTCCATAATTTATGGCTGCCAAGATAAAAGTAATCCACAACACAGAAACTAAAGAGCTGATCTCATAATGGATATTTTAATCATGTCCCTCGAAAAGAAGGAAGAGCCTATTAACTTCCAATTTTAATTTATGAATAAAGAAACGATTTTGTACCTCACTGAAATTACCGAAGGCATCCCACAAGATGTTGTGTTGGATTATGTATTAAACTTGAAAATACTCTCAGTTAAGCATATTACTTTGCAAATGCAGTCTGTATCTTAACATGCATTTCTTGAAATTAAAACTAAATAATAATTAACAAAACAGAATATTTGACAACCAAAGAAAGGAAAAAGGTAAGATAGGACAAGGTATAGTTAAGCAAGAAAGGTTAAAAAATTTTATATATATATATATATATTTATTTATTTATTTATTTTTAAAATATATTTATATATACATGTATAGCTTGCAAAAATGTGACAAATGCTTTCCAGAAAGAGTTCCCATCAATATTTCATGGAGTTTTAAGGGTCTCAATAAGGTTTACCAGTCTGAAGTGTTGTCTCTATGGTAACAATACAAGTATATCTAGTTTATTTACATCTTTTCCTCGTGGGAGCATGCATAAGAGCAGGGCTACCATCCCCTAAAGAATATCACTGTAAGCTAATCATCAAGATCTGACACCAGCATCTCTCACGTCTGTGTATCCCAAAGTGGAATGCTCTAATTGCCAACATTAGCTGTGCTATGCGCATCCGCTGAGACATCGCTTAAAAATTTTTCAACACTTTATTAACATTTATGACAAAAAAAGAATCATTATCGCAAGTTTTTTTTTTTTTTTGCACATTCATCTGTCAACAAGGGATATCATCTTTAGGCCTTGATTTGGATAATAGACAACAAATTCAGCAACCCTGATTCCATCTGTTTAGACTGGTACACATTACTGCTCAAATAGCCTAAATGGATGTCTAAACAGCGGCGCGTAGTAAACAAACAGCAGCAGCGGGGAGGGAATGGTCTTTGTAGAGCAAAGCATCACACTCTGGGGGGTTGCGGAAGGGATCTCTCCATGGTGACAGGATATGATCAGAAAGGTCCCTGCTGAAATCTATCCAGGTTACAATATACCCACAGCAGAGGAGACAGAATTTATAAACAGTGAGGCCATTGACCTCAAATGTATGTGCCCTACAACAACAACAACAAAATAAAAATGCAATTCTAGTAAAGACTCAACAAAGGCAAGACCTTGGAGACAGAGGAAGAGAGAAAGTGAGAGATAGAGAGAGAGGGAGGGAGAAATAGAGTGGGTGGGGTGTGTGTGTGGGTGGGTGGGTGTGTGTTTGTCCATGTAAGGCCAAGCGGGAGAAAGAAATGGGGAGTTGGGGCTAAAAAGAAGGGAAATGACAGAAGAATGAAAGGAAGTATTGGGGTCATACTGATGGGCACTGAATTGTGTTGTGAATTGAATGAACTCATCTTTAAAAGACTACTGTGTCTTTCCCCCTTTATTGAGAGAATAGCCATATTAACATCCTGTTCTCTTTGCGAAGTCAAAGCCATATCCGATGATGATTGGGTTTGGGAAACGCTCTGATGGAAAAATAGAGCCCATTGCATCCACATCACCATCTCACACCACATTGGCATATGCGGCTCACTGCTTCCCACTTTTGGCCAAAATTGAAGAGCTTGCACAGAGGAAAATAAATAGATGGTTGAATAGCAATGGCCTCTGCCACTGAACCTTTTATCAGTGGGAATCTAACAGCCGTGCCGTTTCAGAATTTCAGTTTAGCTTCCGATTACGGTATGTCCCGGCATTTTATTCCCTACATCTCTATGCTTCATAGCCTTCAAACACTTCTCGGTAACTGCCTATTATCCAACAGTTCCACTCCACTGACCCTGCCAATAAAACTTTTCATATCCTTATAAATGAACTCAATTGCCGCGTTCTAAACATTTACACTGCACTAACAGATCATCTCCACACCTTGGAATTGGCTAAATTCCCTTTTCCTTATGAATATATAGGAGGAGATTAGAGATATGATAGCTTTTCAGATTGCTGCACCCAGTGAAATTAGTTTAGTGAGCATTTACAGACTAAATTGGAACCATTAAATAGCGGATTGAATTGATGGCACATTCATTGTCTCTCCATCGGTATCACTGTAAAATCAATTAGCCGTCACTTTTCCATTCTCAATAAAGTATGATTGTCAGCCACGGATGAATAAAGAAGACCCTGACAGCCACTCAGACCAGGACACCATGTGAAAACAAATTTGTGTGTAGGGCAGGGGCTGGCAAACGTGATCTGTAATTGTGCAAAGAAGCACAATTGTCTTCATCAAAAGGCCACTATGCATAGTATGGGCCATTAGTTTAAAAATTTACCACATCAAACCGATACTGAGCTCATGAAAAGCTGCAACAATTGTTTCAATGCAGCGATAGGTAAAAGAACGCTTATTGAATTTTTATTATTCATGCAGAAATGTTCATCACTCTTCTTACTGCACATGCAACTGGTAATAGGAAGGCCACAAGGGCGGACAGGCCTCTTAAATTTAACACAGACATGCAACATTGTGACATACATGAAACAAATGAATATAGTCTGGGATGTGTATAAAGTTAACAAGTCACTAAAACTGCCGTGACTGAATATACAACATTGTAAATATTTGCGCATTTTCAGATGAATAGAATATGATATAGGCCTGTAGACATAGTGTCAGCATGACATCATCATCATATATCATCATATAAAACACATGCCCTCTTGGTCCAAAAATATTCTGTGTGGTCCATGCCTGTTGATAGCTTTACCACTGACAAAGCGTACACCAGAGATGTCCGTACAATATTGTGCCATTCTGCTTCACTGTCATGTATTTTCTTTAACTCTAAGTGGAGTATCATCTGTTTCATCAAACAATCTGTTTGCAAAATGCATTCAGTGCCAGTCAGCTGTTCAGTTTTGGTTGCAAATCAAACAGCATTATGCCTGTCAATTTGCCAGAGGCACTGCTAAGTGTCCTCTGAGATCAAGACTTTCATCTAATTTTGCTTTCTAATGAAATCAAATAGGGTCCCCCAATATCCCTCCTCGCAATGTTTTCTGCAGTATCTACAATGGGAGTCTCTGCTCCAACAGCTGAAGTCCCCCCTCTTTATTTGCTGTGTATAGCCTAACATATGAACATGCATATGAAAATTAGCAGTGGCTGCAGCATCACATATGCCATTCAGCCATAGATGGCACAATGAAACAATGCCAGTTTTTCATTAGGCCGTTTTGTTGAATTGATAGAACAGCATAAATATTTTCCTGTATATGCCAACAACAGATTAAAACAATGCCGCCAACAGCCTGATGGGCTGCAAACACTGGAGCTTTAAAAGACCTGCCAGCAATTAGTGGCCAAAGCACTGAAGCTAGTGCCATGTACTGTATCAGACCCTCAATTTTGTGATTTCAAAATGTATCGTTGAGTCAACGGTTTTCTGCAAATTTTGCACAGATTTACAAGTTTCAACAATTGCTGCATGTTTACTACATGAAATTCCTCACATCCTTTAAAGAAAGTTGAATTTCATTGTTGGGAATTATGTTGATTTAAACCATCAGATCAAAGCAAATGTCAACAGTCAGATCATCAAAATGTTGACATTTGCTTTGATCTGATGGTTTAAATCAACATAATTCCCAACAATG
>OMOV01088750.1:0-13513 GCA_900312565.1 Beryx splendens | reverse complement strand
CACTGCTAGTGCTGGAGAGCAGCCACTGTCTCTGCATGCTGCCCCCCCTCTGCCCACACACACACACTCACTGGGACAGACCCCCCTCCATCACACACACACCAACATGTCGTCAGAAACATATAGCCGTCAAATCACAGGGCTCCCCAGCTGTGACCTCACATCACAGTGAGGAGGAGGAGGGGAGGAGGAGGAAGAGGAGAGAGTGCGTGAGAGAGAGAGAGAGAGAGAGAGAGAGAGAGAGAGAGAGAGAGAGAGAGAGAGCGAATGCAAGAGCGCGCGTGAGAGCAGTGAGGAGGAAGAGGGGGGGGGAGAGGAGAGGAGAGAGAGGGTGAGAGAGAGAGAGAGAGAGAGAGAGAGAGAGAGAGAGAGAGAGAGAGAGAGAGAGAGATGATCCCAGGCTGCTTATAGTCTACAGAGACAGGGGTGGAGGAAGGGGCAAGAAAGAGGGAGAGGGGGGGGGTGGGGGGGAGATGTGTGTGTGTGTGTGTGTTTGTGTGTTTGTGCATGAGAGAGAGGGCGAGAAAGAGAGAGAGAGAGAGAGAGAGAGAGAGAGGAAGAGAGAGAGCGATAAGAAGGCATAGCCAGAGAGCATGGCAACCACAGTGGGGAGGGAGGAATTACTACAGCAAGGAAGGATGAGAGAAAAAGGCGACGTGCCAAGGGAGGGATGCTGCGAGAGAAGAAGAAGAAGAGCTGATAGTAAATGTGAGGAAGGCAGAGGCGAGAAGGGAGGGAAGAAGACATTTTAATTTTCATCATAGCTGTGAGGGCTGTGTCCGTTCCCTCAGCTGCAAATCAGCATTACAACCACACTGGAGGAGGAACAGAGGGAAGCAGCCACACCAAAGCAACCGAGCTACAACCCAACACCAAACAGCTGCAAGGCGGTCTCTCCTCCTCCTCCTCCTCTTCCTCCTCCGCCACTCCTCCTCAGGATCCACTCTTCATCCCCTCTTTCCCCCAATCCTTCACTTCCTTTGCTTCATTCCTTCCCTTTCCTCTCTCCTCTCTTTCCACCTCCCTATTCCTCACCTCAGCTCCTATCTCTCTATCTATCCTCCTATTTTGCACTCCCCCTCTCATCCATAATGGATAGTTTGGAGACATCCGCTTCCTGTAGTGGGCCCTGTGCCCCTGGAGCCAGCCAGGCTGTATTGATTCCCCCCACCAGAGGAGTCATCAGGGCAGAGATAATAAGTCTTAGAGTCACACTGACGTTTCCCCTCACACACACACACCCCGAATAACCCCTACCCCCCACCTCCATCTTCTGCTGTCCCTTCCTGTCTCGTCCTGATCTGTCCTGTCCAACCTGTCACGCCTCACCCACCCACCTCTGTCCATCCACACACACACACACACACACAGACACACACACACACAGACACACACGCTAAGAATGAGCAAAGGGAAGGAACCCAGCTGTTTCAGATTGGGAATCATTCAGTCCAGAGGTGTATCCGCAACTGCAAGAGTGAGCGATAAAGAGGGAGAGTGAAAGAGAGCGAGAGGGAGAGAGTAAGTGCATGTGTCAAAGAAGCGAGGGACTTCTGTGTGCATGCATGTGTGAAAGTTTCCACGCATGCCATTTCCATCCAGAAGGCAGTGGTCTGCATTACACAACAACAAACATAGCAGAAGAAACACAATTGTTTCAGCTCGAAGAAATCACCAAAGGACCACAAAATTCCCGTCTCCTCCTGGCTGTATTTCTGTGTGACCGGGTCTGGGGCATGTTGTGTCAGTCTGCGCTCTACTAGGCCTCATTAGACTGGATATCCACCGTGTGCTGCGGCCTGCCTGCCCCTCCTTTGACCCAGGTCTTCATATATAGGTCAACACTGGCATTTTAAGTGACTGATATGTGTCACACGCATAATGCTGCTCTTTTTAGGAGAGGGCACACAATCACTTTTGCCCTGCAGCAAAATGTCCAGTTCAATGGGGCTACAACAGCAGTCTGTGGTGAAATCAGTTGTTCACTTAAAGCGGCACCTTCTGTGGGGTTAGGATCCTAAATAGGAAGGGTCAGTGTGTTTGTTCTTGGTGAGGACCGCCACTGCATCTTGAGTAGCATGGGAGGCCATCATTAAATAGGGCAATTTTCATGCTCGCTGAGCAAAACACATACTATGTAAAGTGGGCGGCTAGATGCAAAGAGACAAGAGGAAATATGTCAAGAAAACAACTTTTCAAACTGGATTGATGAACCTATATTGTGGTGTGAGAAAAAGGCAGCAAAGGATTAGTGTTGAGGGAATCAAATTGCATGTGTGTGATTTTTTCTAAATATATCTGTAAATTAACTGGCCAATGGAGGTGTGGAAACCCTATGAGTTGCCTTCCATCTGAGTATTTTACAAGTTACAACCATAAAGAAGATTCAGCCTATTTGTCCCTATTTGTAATCGCGACAGTGACATTTTTGCAGCATTATACTGTGTCACTGCATCTATTTTCACAGCACTGTGCAGTATTTATGAGAAAGGCGTTCACATAGCATCGTTAATGATACTGCTCACTTATATTCACACACACACACACACACACAAACAAAGACAGAAAGCCAGAGGAGCAAGCCAATGGTGGGGAAATGAGTGTTCCTATCGCCTTCTGGCAATCTAAGCTTGAAGATATGAGCTTTTTTTCTCGAGTGGAAAAATAGGTCTGACACTTAATTAGCAAACAAGGTCACAGCGCAGAACCCAGGTCCCATGTTTGTGTCTTCCACTGTTCCGGAGATCAGACACACACACACACACACACACACACACCCACACACACACACACACACGCACACACACACACACACTCTTGTTTCTCTCTCTCAATCGTTATCTATTTCAGTCAAATACAGACACACAGATACAAACACACACTCTCCTCTTAGTGAGGAACTGAACACCAGGCTGTTTCTGGTAACTATTGCTGTAAATCAAAGGCTAATGCCGAGCCACAGAAAATGCAGTGTCCCTCTCTGGCAAAGTGCCTATATCCTTTCCCTTCCTCCCAGCGAGCACAAGCAGCATCTCATTTCTGGGCCATTCTGTCTTCATTATGCGTATCTGCTCTGAAGTCAACTTCACCAAGTGGCAAGTGAGGGGAGGTAAGCAGAGGGGTCTTGAAGCTGCCGCTATTAGCAGACAGCGCTATATGCGTAATGGCCGTAATATTCATCTTCCCACTGAGAGAGTTAAATCCAACACTCCCTCACACACCGCCTAATTTCTGCGTGTTCCTTCAGCTTTGTCAGAGAAACCCAGCGACTGGAGAGTGAGCGTGTGGGTGTGTGTGTGTCTAAGTGTGTGCCCAGCTGCAATATACAGTAAGTGCTAGTCAGCTGAAGAGTCAAGCGGCCTCTCGCCTCCACATTTGAGTGGACCTTTTCTCCACCAGCCTCTCTGTGGGTAAAATGGCAGACAAGCACATGAGCACATAATGGGCACTGCACAATGCCATGAGAAAAAACAATATACTGTATAACTCAGTGACAGTCTCAGGCCAAACAAGACACTTTTCACTAAGGGAGAGACAGCGATGTCTTTGTGGGTGTGGGTGTTGTGATGAGTGACTCAAAATCATTGAGATTTATGAATCAACAACTCATGTTCAAATACACATGACAACCCCTGGGAGATGGGATTCATCAGAGAATCAATCAATGTTTGTCAGTATACCTCCAGTCAGACAGGCTGGATCAATCACCCAGTAATTGATCATGGTCTTATAAGCTTATGGTCCTGATTTAAAGTCTCTGATTAAAGATGTTGCATTTTTAAACATCAATATATCATTGTCAGATTAACTGCGATACCTTAGTATAACCAATGTGAACAAATGAGACCATGGTTGCCTCTATCTCACACTAATAGCCGTTATAAGTGCTAGTGTTTCTCATAAGCCCGCATTTCTCATTAACCCTGCTGTTTCCTGATGCAAAGAGGATGTTGCTACTTGTCTCCTCTCCCCGTTCTTGGCATTGTTTCCTGTTTCACTTTACTGAAATAAACATGATAGAAGTTATTTTTCCATCTGCCTTTCACTCGTTCAACCATTGCAAGAAAAGAAGAGAAGAGAAGAGAAGAACAGCCTCCATCTTCTCTTGTGCCGTAAAGCAATCCAGCAGGTTTTGTCAATGGTCTGCTTACAGTAATTATACTCAAATGAATGTGGTAATCATTTATTGATGATAAATGCTGCTATTGTTAATCTATACAATGCAGTAAGTGCCCATATTTTGGCTGCTCCGACTATGAAAGACAGAGGCATTCTTATGAGGCTGGTATTCATTAGGACCAATTACCACTGGGCTGCTGTATGCTTGTAGGACAATGTGTCTGATTCTGCTCAGTAGCCGGATCTGACCAGATCTCACTGTTCCTTTTTTCCCCCTTTTTCCCGGCAGAGTGTCTGTCCCTGGGGAGACCCGTGGCCGCAGCCTTGCTCTTATTCCTCTGTCAAACCCCACAGCGACACACAGGCAGGCTGAGAAGAACTGATGCAAGTGGAATCAAGGGAAATGTAGAAAAAAAGGATGGAAGAGGCAGCAGATTGATGGTATGGACTGGAAGTGCTGAAGCTTTGAGAATGACAGTTTAATTTGGTGAAGCTGTTTGGCCATTAGTTCCCAGTGTCCTGGTCACTGTTACTTGTGTCGTAGCTTTGATGCAGCAGCAGCCCTGTTGCCAACAGCAGCGTTGTGCAATTTGAAGCTTTGAGAATTAGACAGCACGCCCCGGGGGGATTTGTTTACTTTTAATATTTCACATTTGCAGCTTTCTCTCTAAAGCAGAGGATCTGGACTGCATGACAGATTATTCCAGGGAGGGAGAGAAACTGATCTCATGCCATTAGGGGAGAATCACATCTGCCTCTGATCAAAGTCTGGGACCGCTCCAGACACATGCTGAGTTGTGTACTTTGGCATAACTTACAACTTTAACATTTCATTAAACCTACTCACGCTCAATGAATCCCACGCAGAATATCATAATTTCAAGTTTGAAAGGAACATAAACACCCTACAATCTTATTGATAAATAAGTAATAACACAAAAATAGTGCTAGAAGGCTCCTCAGCATATTGCATTTCGACCTAACAGTTTGAATTAGCAGATTTAGATTTCCAGTTTGACATGCCTTTTTATTTTATTTTTTTTACGGCCAGTTCAATATTTCTGTTACTGAGATTTCTGTGGCAATATTTTTGGACTAAGCAGTTACAAGAAGCTCAGACACTTCCACAAGGGGTTGAAAGTACACCAGACAAAGCCTGCTTTGTGAGTCCATTGACTGCCATACTGTATTAGACAGTGCCAGTGCTTTTAAGCAGTGCCATGCATATTCATGCCTACACATCAGGAAGTCTTCCTCCACTGCTTGTGCCACTGTAGCCTCCATAGTCTCTCTCAGTGGGTGCATTTACAGTATGTGCAAATTAATATTCTGATGTTATTTGGTACATGCTTTTAATGGAAAGTGAATCAAAAATGAATATAATTTTTTGCTTATGTCAATCTTCTCTCAATCGAGCTTTGGGTTTTGTTTGAAAAACACTGCCTGAGAGGATAGATGCTGTGGGCCGCTATCCAAACATATTTTTTATGGTAAATGTGATCATTCATCATCTCATCTGGGCTAATGCCTAATACAGTTAGTTGGAAACATTATTTGTTTTGCGAAGGTTTCAGGTTTATACTGGAGTTATATACATCAACAGCTCCAAACAGGCAATAGTTCTCATCTCCCTTCAGCATTATGAAAGAACAATGCTTTGCTCTGTCTGCTTCTACATTACATTACTCCACTGCAGAGGAATGAAGAGAAGTAGAATCCCTCCTCTTTCCATCCACTGTGTGTGCATGTTATTTATACTCAAGTACGCCATTAAACTGATACTCAAGTTTTCCCCTTAAGAATATTAATTTAAAATAGATGAGATAAGCTCATATTAAAAATATTAGAAACCTGAATATGACAGCTGAGATAAGCTAATATTTGCTGAAATATTAAGGCATGTAAACACATTATCCCATTCACTGTTGGTTTCTCTGTTGGTCTGTGTAAGTTCTGTTTTCCTGGGATATTTGTGAAGATAGAAGGATATACAGTATAAAAAATATAGTATATATATACACCTTATCTCAAATAGGAGCTCCACCGCAATATACGTTAGCATCCGGAACACACTGTGCATGTAAACACACCCAGTCACCTGTGTTTACTGCAGAGCACATGGCCACAGTCAGACAGCCTGCTGGAAAACAGTGTGTGTGCCGACTGACAATGAGCGCGGCCTGGGCAAAGACCTGAGTCATCTGGTGCCTCTTGGCCAAGTCACACCATGTTTCCATGACTCATAACACAGAACAGGTGGCCACTTAAACAACAGAGAAGAAGAGAGGCTATTGAGAGAGGGGGCTCAGGTCATTATGTCAGGCCAAGATCAACCAACTGTTGCTGTGTAGATAACTGGGGGAGTGTGAGCAGACTAATGTTCCCTCTTCAAAAACTGAAATCTTCAAAGAAAAAACCAGCTGATAGAATTTAGCTGTGTCATCTTGAGGAGGTGCAGCTGTGTGGGAGCTCTCTGGCATTCAGATGACAAGATTATCATTTTACATAAGGAAAATCATCTCCCCCCCTGTTATGGAGCTGTTTTGCGCACAGTCCAACTGTGTTAAACACAAGGCTCAAATAACAACCTACGCAGCTTCATGCTGAATAGTATTTTCAATCAAGCTTCCCCCCAGTAGCAGCAAGACAGCTAAACTAGGTTAAGAGATGTTTCATATATTATGCTTCAAAAAGATGCTTTTGCTTGAGTGCCCTAAAAGAACTCATGCAACCTTTTCACCTATTTCTTTGACATTCTGTTGGGTGTCGGCATGAATACAACTGTAGCTTTGAGCAATGCTTTTAAAACTTTTCAAAATGGTTCAAAGGTAAATTTCTCATGACTCCAACCTTGCTGGATAATGTAACAACATTTACTCTGTTCTTCTTGGCTATGATTCAACAAACCTGTAATATTTTACCCATCATACCTTACATATCAAGGACAGACTACCGCAAAGAAGTTGTAGCTTTATATTTCTTTTTATATTTCTTTTTTTTTATTTAACTGGTAATACTGAAATTCTAGATAATTTTAGATTTGTTTTTAATGAAACAAAAAATGCAGAATTATTATTTTTACCTATGTCAGTCTTCTCACAACCAAGCTTTGGGGTTTGTTAGAAAAACACTGCCTGAGATGATAAATATTGTAGACCTTTAGTAATAGTCATTTAGCCGACCATATTTTTATGTGAAATGTGATCATTTGTCATTTCATCTGGGCCGATGCCTAATAATACACACAGTTAGTTGGAAGCATTATTTGTTTTGTAATGTTTTCATGTTTATATTGGAGTCAAATAATCATCTGGTCGGTCACAAGATGGATGTGAATAACATTGTGTACTCCAACAGCTCAACCACTCTCCTAACAGACAATGTTCTCATCCTCCTTCAGTGTTATGAAAGAGCAATGTTTTGCTCTGCCTGCTTCTCATTAAAATACTCTGTATGAAGAGAAGCAGAACCCTCCTTCTCCTTTCCATCCATTGCATGTGCATGTGTGTGTGTTTTTGTGTGTGCGTGTGTGTGTGTGTGTGCCTGCGTGACTGTGACGCGTTGCCCTTCGCTCCGTCTGTCCTCCGCACACTATGGCCCTGTGTGTGCAGCATGAGTGGAGCTGTGTGTTGCAGATAAGAGTCAGAGTGCTGCAGGGGGAGAGGAAGAGGAGGAAGAGGAGGAGGAGGAGGTGGCAAAAGAGCAGAGAGCAGAAAGGGATTCACTCCTCACTCTCCCAGTCAGATTCACCTCTGGACGCCCTTTCCTCCATTCACTGCCATTACACCTTCCTCATGAATAATCCAGCCAGTGACACTAGCCACCATACTAGTGTACTCCTGTACTACTGTTTCGCCACGAGGGCCGCGTCTGGGAGCTGTCCACCGCCACTCAGTTTATAAACAAATAGGAAAGAATCAAGCTATTAATATGCATGACTTATTTTTCTCCATGGGATGATGTGAGAGATGTTTTCAGTCGGGCATTGAATTGATGTTGTGATTGCTGGCACCTCCCTGAGTCTAGACGGCCAGCAATGAGAATAATGAGAAGGCTGCTATCTTCACAGACATCTTCATTATCTGGCCGCTTTCTGGTGATATACTTCCTCTAACGCCGTACAGTACATTGTTGTGAGAAGAATATCTGTAATCTTCAGTAATTAGGAAGCTGCCTCTCTCTCTCTCTCTCTCTAGTCCTCACTCAGAATCACATCCACAGTTAAACTTATTCTCATGAATGACTTGCTGAGGCAGGAGTGTGACTCATGATAATTAAAACAGAGGGATGGTGAAAATCAAGACTGCATGTGTTATTTTCCATGGGGAAATATTAGCTGTTTCATCTCTAGGCAATTTGCTGCGGCTAAGTAAATTGCGAGAATAATGTCAGCGGCATGAATTAGCAGATCTCAACAGAAGCTCCCGCAGCCACAAACTGAGCAAAGGAAGCATAATAAGCAGCACAAGTATCATGCAAAAGTCATTCTCTCTTAATGCTGGTTTCAGGTCAAAATAATAATATGCTAACCAAAAGGAACAGCTCCTGTTCAGGGACATTTAGGGTAGTTTGTCAGAAGCGATTAGTGCTGGTGTATTGTGCCACTAGCACTCACACAAAACATGACGCAGGTGGTTATATCACCCATTGGGTTTGTGGGCCAGATGTGACAGTATCACTCCAGCTAAAAAGTGCTGAAACTCCTGACCTGTCAGTTGGCAAGGGGGGGCCTTATACAAAAAGTACCCTGCCTGGTCTGGAGAGCTACACAAGCTTTCTTTGACCTCTTTTATCTACACTCATTGGGTATGCAACAAGAGAGATCATTTGAGACCTTTTCAGGCGGTCCAGAGAGAACGGGTTTGCTAGTGTGAAACGGGAAACCAACCTGTTTGTCGCGCTTGCCTACATCGCATGCTAATGTTGCTCACATCAATGGGCTCTTCAAACAGAGATGCTGCCGGAGGACCAGGAGCTCGGAGGCTGATCAGCGCAACACAAACGCACCAGCAGCGCGGCGAAAGAGCCAAGAGAGGACAGCGGCGGCCCGCGGCCCAGCGCCTGCACCAGCCACAGCTTTTATTTCTGGTTACACTGATGGAAGGAATGAGGGGAGAGCTCCAAGTGTTTTGTCCTCCTCTGTTTTTTACTCAGCAGCCCCCACCACCCCACCCCTCTCTCTCTCTCGCTCTCTCTCCCCTTTTCTCTCTCTGCTTATTCACAACTGAGCCACTGAAAACCTTCAGAGCTGGATTGAGAAACAACAGGCATTCTAAATGAGTGTTAAATCAATACAGTCATGGTGCAGCCATGGCTGCGTTCATAATAGCTGACATTAATATACAATCAGGTGGACTGCAGGAGAGCACACAACCTAACAACTTCCAATCGATCCTACCAGTAAAGATCTCTCAGTTACAGGCAATGTGCCGGAAGTTTTCAGAGAGAAACACATTGCATTTAGCCTTGATTTTTGAAAATGATGTCCAAATGGGAATATCCATAGATATTTTTGTCCAAAATTATGTTACAAAGAAGATGGAAATCGAAAGACATTAGATAATATGAGCCTGAAATGACTATGGGTGGTCTTAACAGTAGCATCGGAGGGAAACAAACAAGGAGATTGAATGATGGGGATAGCAATGGGACTTGGTGAGGCCCCTTCAGAGGGAGCACTGTTAGTGCTATGCTTCCCATCTCTGCCAAGGGTAATGGGATTTCTTGAGTTTAAATGCACTTCACTCACTCTGTGGAGCCAGTAGGAAGGTAAACTATTGATCCACAAACAATTTAGCTGTCCAGGCCTGAGAGAGGGAAAACAGGACGCCCCTAAATGTATAATGAGGCTTCCCAAGGGCTCGCCTTCCTCAGTATTCGCTCCACGTGCCAGGAGTCCTTCGCCTTTGGGCCGGCTCTGCGATTAGCCTTCTATCCATACACTTCTCACACATCCAATCCCTCCCCCAAAAGGCTAAGGGTCAGCCAGCTACAGAGCTAGTGCGCTTCTCACCAAGGACATTTCTGATTAGTGTAAGAATGCCCTTCGCGCCCCTCAGTCTTTCATTATTCTCAACACACGACAACTGATGGAGAGCACATTATGAATCCAGTTTAGTATGCTATCACAGTAATAAGGCTGATCTGTCGAGCATTATCGGACAGCATCTATCGTCACTGTGGGGCAACATACATTGTGTTAGTGTGAGCAAACCCACAGCATATAAATTAAACATGTGATGGTATAAGCAGAGGAGATGGTAGCTGTGCTTGGGGGACTTGCATTCAGAACTAGTCTCCAGATGAAGTTGCGCTCTTGTCTTCCTGGCACGCTCCCGGCGCCATAGCAACAGGCCTTGCTCAAAGGCCCCAAGAGTGGCTCGGCCCCAACGAGGAAGACGCTTGTGTATCTAATTGGACAGTTCCCTGCACCATCGGGCTCGTTTCCTGTCACTGTGAGATAACATGGCATGCTGCTGTACACATATGTACGCTTTCAGATTCCCACGATGAAGACAGATTAATACGGATTAGGCTAGATCCAAAATAACACAGCCCATTACTGAGAATATCAGTGGTAACTTTGTCTGAAGGACATGGAAGCAATCTAATCTTCAAAACGATGTCAAATATTAGCTCTAATGTGAAGGGTGTCTGTGTCAATTATCCTAGATCAACAGAGGGGATAGGGATGTGTAGATAAGGCCTTGCCAAAAAGGAAAGTGGTTGTTTCTGCCCCAACCTCTAATCACCCAAAGAATCTCCTTTAAGGCATGAAAACGTATCCTCTGGCTTGCTGATAGTTATTCACGTACAATGTTTGGACCACTGTCATTCAACATAATCTGGATTTATAGTATGTTTTACAGCACAGTGGCAGAAAAATAAAAACCTCTGACCAGATGTGGTATCTACTTGTAAACAAGTCTTCTACATTGCCATGCTGTGGTTGCAATCCCAGTGCATAAATCAAGCACACTCCACTGATTCTGAAATTATATAAAATTTGAAGTCACCTCTTGCGAGACCAAAACAGCATCTATTGTAGCCTGACTGCACATCTTCTCAACTGTGTATTTGACTGAATCTAGTTCCAAAAACAGATGGCTCAAGACTCCCATGTGAGAACTCAGTCCACTGTGTGCAACATGATATTTCTGCTCAGTGAAATGCTAAACTAATACACAAGGGGTAATCTGACACTTTGAGGGGTAGCTTAATTAAGACCCAGTCACGTTAAGATGCTTAAAATTGACTACTTAATTAGAAAAACTGTCCTCTGAACTTGTTAACTTTGCAATGCTGTCACTTTTACTTCTTATCATCATTAAAAAGCAACCTCTTGGCTAACGACGACCAACATGCAATTAGCTATTTGTTGAGCAAATAGCTCTTCATACTGTTTCATAAGTTGAATGCATCCCAGCCGAGCCTGATAAGGTTAGCACTGCTAATAAGCAAACAAGCTATTTGCAGTGCTGACATTGTAATGGAGGAAGCACACAGTCAAATATTACCAGGGAAAAAGAAAGAAAGAGGGTGATCATGCTCTTAATTGAAATTAGCAGGCGAAGGGCACACATTTGTAATCTACTTCTAAATGAAGTGCATAAATCCCAAAAGATTTACTTTGTATTGAAAAGCCTAAAAATACCTCAGAGAAAGCCAAGTGACCAATCAGAGGAAAGGAATAAAACCTTGTCAGATTTAACCTAGTTATAGATTTGAACATATCGTTCTACAATGTAGCTAACATACCAAGTCTTAAAATCATCATTTTAAAATCATCATCTGACAGATTTCATAGAACCAAGAAATGAAGAGTTTAATTCCAAAATGAGGCAACTGAGGCAACTGAAGGACACCCACTTCTGCAAAATTATTCTTGGAATTAAAGTTATGTTTGTAAGTTATGTTTTTGAGGTTAGAATCACCTGTTCGTTAAAATTGTGCCTGATGAATTTCATGTAGGATGTTTTTTTGGGGGGGGTTTTCACAAAATTGCGTTATTGTATTGTGGAACGAAACTCTTCAGTTGTTGCAACAGGCCTTTGATATTTATCATTGAACATGAAACTTCTACCCACTGTGTGACAACACTTTCAGATCTGACATTCATCAATGTCATCTTGTTTCCCCCATGAGTGGCAGTGGGAGATATGAGGCAATTTCTGAACAGTACCTGCTTGTCTGATGCATATTATCTTAATGGAAAGGCGTAATCTGATTTTGAATGAGACATCACTTTGGCAGATAGACAACCTGGAGGAACCGTGTGAGTCACTGAGGAAGCTCGGGACTTTATCAGCAAACAGAATCACACTGATAAAGAGAAGGTGGACAGCTTAAATGTTCAATGACAAGACACTTTACGTTATATCTTCAGGGGAATTTGGATTTTGATGCTTTTACAACCAAGCCATTTCTTCAAAAAGTTCTCTACCTTGTCGGTAAATTAAGAATATCTTTTCGCAGCAGCTTTAATGCTATAAATAGACAAAAACCTGGCAGTTGATATAAAGTAAATCTATTTTCACCATCAGCAGTACCCAGCATTTGTTTAAATGTTTAATGGGACATTAAGTTGGCTGTATTGTATCATGAACATAGAGGTGGCAGAAACAAATCATGGGCTGCAGTAGAGCTGGATGACTCATACTCACAAACTCACACGCACACGCGTGCACAGACACACACACAGATACTGAAACAACTTTATTCCAGTGTAGCTGAATAATTATCCGTAAGGAGTCTGGGCAGTAAAAATAACTAGTCTCCTATAGTGCCGCGGGCGACCACTTGAGATGGAAATCATTATACCCAGGTAGGCAACAGTGGCCCCAGAAATAGAACATCAGCCCAGGCAGCAAAGCCTTATTCAGTCAACCAATGTGGGTGAGAAGAGAGCCAAGTCCTGTAGAGATATACTGCATGGGCAGGTGGGTGCCTGCAATGTAACTGCTCGTGTTGGCACCTGTCTGTCTTTACAGGTTTCATCATGTCATTTAGCAGATGCTTTTGCCCAAAGCGACTTACAATGAGTACATTTTGTCAAAGGTAGTCAAACCGGTCGTATATCAAAGTCTTCATCAGCTACGGCAGTTACATCACAAAGTAAAATACTTGACTTGTACTTGTACAGGCGAACAAAACTGCAAAATAAATTTACATTTGGTTCACAGTCCCATCTGAAAATACACAATTTATATGTGAATCTACAAGCAGGGTACAAATGTGTGCCATGCTAATGAGTTTTTCCCACTTAGCCCTGCCTCTCCACAGCGGCCCTACAGGCTGACGTGAAAGCAGCTAGCGGGGAAGAGTCCGCAGTGGGAGAATCAATGGCCGGCCTGGTGCTTACTGTATACAGACAGCCAGAAGATCGGAAGAGCAC
>OMOV01088741.1:0-10843 GCA_900312565.1 Beryx splendens | reverse complement strand
TTTCACATTAGCCAAATAACAATCCTTACTGTCTGAGGCTCCAAACAAATCTTTTTCATAGGTTACAAATGCCCTTTAATAGAAAGGTTTGTGAGGCCTTGGAGCTTTGTGGATTACGAATATGTGGGGGAGTGAAAGAGAAAGAGTGTGTGTGTGTGTGTGTGTGTGTGTGTGTGTGTGTGTGTGCGTGCGTGTGTGCGTGTGCGTGTGATAATAGCAATTTTGAAGATGAGACCAAAATTCCATTGGCTGGAATGCATAGCTGTAATGGAGCATGGCAGAGCTACTGGCACTTTCTCAGCTCAGACAGCCTAACTCATAAAAGGGAAATACAAATATAATGGTTTGCAGGATAAAAATGAAAAAAAACATCAAGGGACATTTTGATTTAGAGTCTTGCATCAAGCATATGGGAGCTGTTCCTTGTGTTGATTGCCTCTGATAAGATTAAACATCCAAGTTCTGGCAAAAGATCAGAGGTAGGAGGCAGTAATTACAGTGACAGTGTAGATTTTAAGTATTTTGGGGGGATATGAGAAGTGATGTAGAGTAGAAACAGAATATGGGCTTTGTGTCCAGTCACTTTTGACAACATCATATTCTAAAAAAGAATGAGCTTGGCTGAAAGAGAGCTGCTGTCCAGAGATAATCATAGGCTGTCACATTTTAGGGCAGCAATTATGCTGATTTCTTTTCTGAAATGGGCTTCCAGAACAGTATGTCCCTCAATAAGAGGCTCTCAATCAAACACAGCTAGAGTCACAGTCCCTCCCTCAATACTCTCTGATAGGTGGTTAACACAAAACACAGCACTGCATCACAAAGTTACCCTCCAACAGGCCCAGAAATTGGACAACTCAATGAGAGACAGAAAACTGGTCAAAATCTCATCAAAAATACATATATTAACTCATGCACAGCATTGCGGCAGATGGTAAACTTAAATTGGCTCATTACCTCAGTATCATGCACAGTGTTCTCTCCTCGGAAGGAGAAAACATACTCTTCGGGCTGCATTACTCTTTTGATTGCAGCCAAGTTAATTGGTTTATTAGGTGTAATTAGTTGGCCTCATTAGGTCAGGCAGTCCCACCATCCACTAAATGTCAGAGAAATTTCTGAAAATTAAGGAATGTTCAGAATATCCTAAGTTAATTTGTGTAAGTGTTGCAGTTTATTTTATTGGTGTACACACTTTCCCTCAACCTCTCTCATCTACAACCCCAGAGAACAGGTGGAAACATGTTGCATTCAGCTGTTAGTTGTATGTGTAGATGGAGAGAGCAATAGCGACAGCAATAGCAATAGTCAAGAAAACAACGCAACGTGTTTTGAGGCCACTGTCGGTGGAGAAACTGTTATCTCTTCATCTTCTGTGATGGATTTCTCCCTGTATGATTGTTAAAGATCAGCGCAAAATGGTGAGTCTAGAAAGAAGCCCCTGCTTTGATTCTGAAGCACTGACACCAAAACCTGACGTTTACCGTTGATGTTTTAGATGAGACATTTTCTAAAGCGTGAAGATTTTGCTCCTGCAGCGAATTCCACCCACTTGTCACAATTGAATTTACTTGATTGCACTGATTTACTTAGTTTAATTACCCTGATATTTTTGTTGACCAAAGATATATTTACTTAAATGAAGCTTTTGATAAGGTGTAATGGATACATTTTTTAGTTATCAAGGCATTACCTGACAACGCTGTCATGCAAGGCATTATTATTAGTAAGAAGCAAACCCAGACTGGCCATCGGGAGATTGGGAATGACTCCCGATGGCCAGCCTGCCTGCCTGGTCATTGATTAAGCCTGAAGCTGTGGCTTGTGATCAAAGCACAGCATAAAGGAACCGAGTGGCCAATCGAGCTGAATAGAGAGAAGTCAGGGGAGTTCAACAGAGGTACTGTGTGGGTGCGGGGTGAAAGATCCCCTTTATCTGCAATTAAAGACATAAAATGACAATTGATGACAAATAATTACACATTTATTGCTATCTAAGACATTTACTTTTGAAATATACAAAATACAAATAATACTGTAAACAAGAATTTGTTCTTAATAGGATGGTAAATAGAAATATGAAAGCATCACTAGCAAAGTTTGCAACCAAGATTAAAATGACAGTTGATGACAAAACTCATTTTAGTGCACATGTATTACTCTTCAAGACCTTAGAAGATACTTTATGAATGTTCATGTAAAAATCTAGCCACAAACAGTAAACTACCTTTCTTGTCGCTTTCCCTGCAACTTCAGGTGATTCTCTGCAGACTCTCTGTGTCGCTCTAGTTTGACCCTCCAAGAAAAACAAGCAGCGTTTTTTCCATGGAGCAACCAAACGGTGCAGTGTTCAGGCACTTTAGTTCAGCTCACATAATGGATGCGTGTATTTTCACCACTATGAACGCCGCACAGCGGAATAGAAGTAGCTGAAAACAACTCCGCTTGTGTTTTTGACATTTCATCAAATTGTGAAATCCCACAGGAGCGGCAGAAAAATGTTGCAGGAAAATGTGAGTGGTCATCATCAATCAATCAATGCATAACACGATTGGTTTGTTTAGCTTGCTGCTGAAAGGGTTGCAGCACTGAAGTGTAATGGACTGTCAGAAAAGAAAGAAAGAGTGGAGCGGAGAGAGAATGAGTGCAACAAAAGAAAGGCCTTTGAGCAGGTGGTGTATAAATGTTAAGAACCGCAGGCACCGCTGTTTCCAGTGTGGGTCGGTCAAAACATGATGCTGCGGGGGAAGCTAGTCCCCAGCACAGACTTACAGCCACATTTTCACAGTGGGGCAAACATCGGGGCTACCTCCTTATTCAAGTTAAACTTTTTTTTCCTTTTGCAAAACAAATTTCATGTGGTTCTTTTTATGTTCACAGAGGTGACTTGCCAGCACAGCTCTGCAGAGAACAAATGTTGATCAGTCCAAATGTGAGACTAAGCTACTAACATTGTGTGCAGCATAAACCCCATGGCCCCACTATGAATAACAGACGAGACAAGGTTAATTGCACGACATGGGGGGAGTTATATATGTGAATAGAGGGGAAGCAATATGACCATATACTATAGTTTGTGTAACTGGTGTATAGAGAGAACTATAGTGTATGCTCTTTTCCCATAAGGTGGAGATAATGGCAGTGTTGCTCCTTGTGAGGGAGAGGAACAGGAACAGTCCAGCTCCAGCTCAGTGGAAATGACAGGTGCAGGGCAAACAGTTCAAAATGAGCATGTTATATACATAAGGCTAGCCACTATAGGGCCCCACTTGGCCCCACTGTGCGACAGTTATATTTATTGTACGAGTCAAATAATTATGTGTATAAAGATAAAGTGGGTGAATCACTACTTTATAGTTTCAGGTACTGAAAAATAAGTTTTGCTATTTCTTTCTCCTGTGCAACAGTCCTAGTGAGTGCATATTTGACTGTGGCTGCATGAGTTGTGGTGACTATGCCTACATGTCTTGCAGTACTGCTTATCCTATATGGAGCATCATTTTTGCTGAAATTGAAGCAACTTCTCAGCCAACATGAATGTGATTATAGTTTGCTGCACTGTGTGTGACTAGGTTGCAGTAGCATGAACTGTGCATGTGTGTTTTTTTAAATAAGCAAATATCAAGCGATATTTGTTTGTAGACTTGAATTGAATAGTATTGATGGGTATATGAATTGATAGAATAACATCATCTTCAAATGCTCATGTAGCGCATTGATCTTTTATGTACTGCATGTGCCAAGCAGCAGGCATAAACACTATGCAGGGCAGTTAGTGGGAACAGAGCTTGCTGTTAGGCTTGTGTATGTACTTTTCAGATTTGTGCCTGTTGCCACCCAACATGAATGAGAATGAGGTTGTGAGAAGCCTGACGAGTCTCTCAGGGTGCTACATATTGAATCAAGGTTGAGGTCAATTCATTTTCAATTCAACCAACTCAGGAAGTCAGTTTTCTTTTCAAATCCAAAGACTGGAAAAATTATTTTGTTTCAAATGGTTTGTAAATCCTATCTTTAATGAAATACTAAAATGAATAATTGATTGACAAGCTAAGATAAGATAAGATAAATAAGATAAACATAAACACAAAGCACTTCAATGTCAGTATAAAAAGGATTTATGAAATGAGATGGTGCACAGCACTAACTAAACACACAGAATCAAATGGCAGTGTAATATTTAAAAGGGATAAATTAACAACACCCTAACATGAACTCCTACCAACCACATGCATAATCTATTCTGCACAAACACCATGGGTAAACAGAAAGCCAGAATAGTGTTACTCTGAGACGATGCAGTTGGCAGAGAGGAGGCGAGTGATGTAGCGGCGCAAACAGCTGTCGCAGAAGAGAGAGATGTGGGACAGGAGCAGGAGGCAGTCGTGAGGGTAAACAAGATGGACTCGGTTTACCCAGGCGGAGTTCGGTGGCTCGGTTACAACTGCGGAGCACATGAGCCAGGCCACACCCACTTGGGGAGGTGGGAGCGTGACATTTTGATGGAGTTGATGTGAACTTTTGCTTTTCCTTTGCAGGCTGTAGCAGTAGATATATTGGTTGGAGCGTACAAGTTTGTTTTTGAGTCTTTGGTTTGTAGCACAGTGTGATCAGCCTCGATTGGCCTTGAACTCATTTGATCAAAGATAATTATGAAGAATATACCTTCATATAAAAGAGAAGGAGTGGTTGGTGGAGGAGTCAGCTATTGGCAATGTACCTTGCATCTCTCGTTGTTTTGGTGGTGTATTTTTCACATTCCTGTGGATAACTGATCAAACATAGATGTGACATTGAGATATTTTCAGAGCAGCTACAACAGGAGAAAAGTTCCAGCCATCTAAAGCATCAATCAGGTCAGGACTCACTATTTTCCACCGATGTTCAACAATCATACAGGGAGCCATGGCAGAACAGGCAGAGATGGCCATTTCTCCAATGACAGTAGACAGTCGATAGAGCAGAATACAATGCCACAAGCCATGTTGTGTTTTGCGCAAGGCACGTGACTCGCTTTTTCTCAACTGGAAAAATGTGCTCTTACTATTGTTATCGCTAGCACTATTGTTCTCTCCACCTACATGCATAACCCACAGCTGAATGGAACAAGTTATCTTGGGGTTGTCAGAAGGCATTCTGGGAAATGTAGAGTAGACGAGGAAGGTTGTGGGAAAGTGTCTTCAACAGATGGTAAATTACAACAGTTCATCACAAAACAATTCCTGGAATGCATTGAACATCATAGATTGATAACAGTGTAAGAGCATCCTTTACAGAAAATATTTCCAGTACAAAATGGGATAATTGGTCCACAAACCATAACGAAACACTTATATAGACACTTATATAGATAATCTTGAAATTACCAATCTAAAGACACTAAGCATGGCCATCCGGCAGGTAAAAAAAATTGTACTAGAAAACTAGTAAAATATAGCCGACTAAAATAACATGCAAGCTGTAGCCTAGTACATACTTAAAAATGTAACATGTTGTAACATGTGGCATAATCTGGAATAAATAACACACAAATACAGCTGCATGTAATAAAATCCCTTTTTCATACATATTCAACTTTTTCGTCTGAGAGGCAGAGAGACAGAAATTGTGAATCATGAAATTGTGTTGGCATGGGGAATGGGAGAAGAGATAAGAGCCAGGCTTTTAGGCTCCGCTCGTGCAAAAGAATCTGGTTTCTTTGCTTGAGTCAACATCCATTGATGGAAGTTTGGCTAATGTTACGTGGGGAAGAGTGCTTTTAGGTAGACAGTCACTCACTGGAGTGTGACGTCTTAATTTCCTTAGGGAGATGTCCATTGAGGTGCGGTCCAGGGGATCTGGTCAACCCGCTGCACAGTATTCAGATTGTGTAAACGTATAAACACGCCAACAATTACAGCATATGTAATTAGACTGCACACGTGGGAAGTATGGAAAAGAGTATGAATTATTTGTTGTTGTTATTTGAATTATTTTGTTATTTGTCAGTTTCTTACAGTTGTTATTTATGGATTATACTAAAAGTCCTGACTGCTTACTTGATGAATTACAAATCTGAAATATATGCTATGTACGTATATGAAGAATTTAAACACAAACAATATGTTTATGTAAAAATATACACAGAAAAATAGCAATATGTATACAGTATGAAAAAGTGGAGCCATTATGAAAAGTACCATTAGTATTATATGCAGTATGCAACAATATGTGAGTTTACAGTAATAAACATGATGTACAAATGTGCATTGTATTTACATTAACAAGTCTATAGTAGGCCATGCATATGTATAGATGTGTTGTGGTGTGTAGATATGCGTTGTAAAAAACATAAAATCTTATCAAATGTATTCACTGTACAGATGCTGATGGCATATATGCTGAATGTGCCGTTAGATATGCACATCACTAGCTATCCCCTTTATAAAAGCACCAGCACAGAGGTACCATATGTACTGTGCAGGAAAGTGGAAGTGTGCAAAAACACATTATTGTCTGTTCACAGTATCACTATATTATCAGCAGACGACGGGAGGGAGCATACAGCAAGTGCAGGAACAGTGTCACATGTGCCGACTCGTGCCAAGAATGAGCAGAGATACTGTATAAAGGAAACACAAACACAGTGGAAAAAATGGCTTTATGTGCATAGATTAGTCCAGAGCCATGGACTGCACTGAAATCGAAAGTGTTGAATTGAAAGCGAATTGACCTCAACGCTGCACTGCACATCTGGAAGTGTTCAAAAAGGTAGAGTTAAGTTTAGTTAGCCAACCCAAACAGCTTGCATGTGAGTCCACATCTACAAAATGGTCCATAACAGATTCTATTTCAGAAGCTGCGGGGGGCTGAAACGAGGTCCCATTGCTTTTACAGCATTTAATATGAATGTGTTCATCAGTCTTACGCTCATCATTTCTGATGTCTGTGGGGCAGGTGGACTATAAACATCTGAAATGGCTCTAAACTCTATGCAGTGCGTCACTCTCCATCCCTCAACACATCAGCTGCATTCCTCTGACTCCACGGCGCCAGCTCAGTTATTTCTGTAAGAGAAATATGCTTCCAATTTCTGTTTTGTCATTTCTAACTGGAGCAATCCACTGAGCGAATTCCCATCAGAGTACCAAAGTACATGTCAGAGAGAGAGAGAGGGAGAAAGAAAGCGAGAGATGATACAAAAAATCTCCCACACTTAACAGGAAATTCTTCTTCTTGACTGAGGAGCATTTGCTGCACAATTTTTTCACCATCACCATTTCTCAAACTCCCCTAGTGTCATTAGTCTCTGAAAGAGAAAAAAAGTTCATTTTCTCTTTCCCTCTAAGTACAGGGCGCACTGCATTATCTCTCCACAGATTTACACTTTCAAACACGTAGGCTGCCATTGGTAGGCAGGAAGAGAAGTGCAGCCTGGAGATAATAATGCCGAAGTGCTGAAGGTAATGAGCGTACTGCCATTTGTCACTCACTCTCACTCTCACTCAGTCATTCAGGAGCTGGCTGTGTGTGCAAGCTATAATCACAGAATTAGCATGCTGATTTTATCTGCTCCATGGCACCATGCTGCATAGATTTGATCTTTGGTGAAGCCCAAAATTGACGCATGTCTACTTTCACATTGTTGTTCCTTGCCATGATGATTTAATCATCACTCACTGCCACACCTGCAGTGCTGGATAGTAATGATGAAGAAACAAGTAGGCTACTGCCAATGGTGCTTTTTAGGTGCTTGGGGGTGTAGGCATGACTGGAGTGAGTGAAACTACGCTGACTTTAAAAACTCCATCTGTTAACACCAAAGTGCTACAGTATGTTAACTAAGAGAAACTAAGACAAAACGTTGCATTCATGCGCCGACTTACCCACTGCAGTTAGAAAATCAACAAGCTACTTCCTGGTATAAGTCGCGTCCACTGCCAAACCAGGACTTCGGAAGACGGATAGACAATGATGATTTACCATAGTAGACTGATATGTGAAAGATATTGTTTTGGGAGTCAGGTTGTGTCATTGTTTGCTCATAAGAAGACACACATGTATCTTTATCATCCATGTAGAGCTGGTTGATGCTTGTTTGACTCTTACTGTACTGCCTGGTGTACGATCACACACTGAATTTACCTCATGCAGGGATCTTGGGGCTCTTCACCGCCTAATCAGCGCATACCGTAATTCCCCTAAGCACTGCACATGGCAAAAAACATGAGGCACGAACAAAGGAATGAACAAACAAACAAACAAATGAAGGGAATGACCAAACAATATGCTATGTGAAAGAGTAGCCTATGTGTGAGCAATGTGCAATGCTCTTTACATGTTCTGTGTGTGTGTATGTAATGTATGCTTTTTTTGCATGCATATTTTCTTTTTACTTTTTATTTTATTTTATATGAGTACTAGTTATGCACTTGTTGCACCGGCAAGGATTGCCATCCAATTTCATTGTACTTGTTGCAATGACAATAGCAGTCCATAACTAATAACTAACACACAGGACCTGGATCCTGTAGAGGTGCTCAACAGTGCTTCAACAGCACTGAAGGATCTGATCTCAAGATGGTGGAAGGAGCGGTATGGGAATGTAAAGTACAAAGAAAATGAAATGAATTACATGTCATATCTAGATAGCTTAAAGGCGGGGGCAAAGGTAAGAGCAGAGAGGGGAGCAGCATTACACTGTTTCTAATAGATCTCATTCTCTTGCAGACAGTGAGTCATCTGGCTGTGCTTCTCTATAAAGCAGACGGGCAGGTATAGAGGGATTCAGACAGAACTACCATTTCACTGACCTCTAGATCAGACCTAAGTGACTTTAAGTGTGGTGTGATTGTAGTTCCAGGCTTCAGCAAGCAATACTGTCCAGGTCTTGTCATGCACAATGGTTTCTACGGTCAGCTTGTTGATGGAAGAGGTCAATGTGGACTGGAGACAAACAACCAAATAACTGGACAGCGTAACAGCACACTGAATTCATTGGTACCTGTCACAGATGGGCTAGGAGCAGACGACCACCTAGTGCTAGATAGATGTGCCTAATAAACTGGTTACTGAGTGTCTACTGAAGCAGAGAGAGGAGGATCATATTATTTTCTCTGTGTAAGTAAGATTCATTATATTTATTGGAATGATGATAGTGTAGTATAATAGATTTCAAGGGACGAGGAATGGAGATTAATCTTTAGTAGAAATCAAGTATTACATGTTAAGATTGATAGCCATTAATATAATTCACATTAAGTAAATAATTATTATCATTTTGACTGTACAGATTATTACACGCTGTAGTGGTGTTCAGAGAAGAGGCTGCTTCTACAAACCGCAGAGGAGTATTTGCATAGACTGCTCATTTACTCACAGTTTCACTGCCTTACCTCAGCCACCGTTGCGAGATTGAGCACTTAGGGGGATGTAATGTGGGTGTTGGGAATCAGTTTAGAGCATTACAGCAGGTGTATTTCAGATTTATGTTTAAAAAAGCCGATAAAGCTTAAAACTCAAGCCTCAATTTTTAAGACCAAATGCAAATTCCAGCCGTATTTCTGGCATTATACTGGCATTATACTGTAAACCGTAAAACTGTGATAGTCCTGTTAGATTATCATACCATGCAATTTTCACATTCTTCCACCCCTGATTATCTCTAATATGATACTATTCACTGTTCCACTGTATCCGCAAGATAACTTCATACTGTGTATTAATCACAGACCCACCATCACTTTAGGCAAAGTGCACACAGAAGAATAAAGGTGCGAACTGGAACCGAAAATGGTTCTTAGGAGTGATGCCATTGAAGAACCATTTCAGACCAAGGTTCTTTAAAGAATCATTTCTGCACTTCTTTGCTCAGACGCCTGCATAGTGTTTTTGTTTATCTGCCCTTGTATAGCTTCATTTGCAATTGCACAATATATCCTATGGATGGGTTTGGTTATTTTCCATTTTTATGCCATCACCCACCATCCAATAACTAAGAATGATGATTCTTTGGGATAATAAAACGTTCTTGAAATGGTTCTACTATGGCATCACTCAGAGGAACCATTTTCAGTTCCAATTTGTTCCTTTATTGTTCTGTGTGTGCAGAGTCCCCAGCCTCACTGCTTATTCTTTTGCTCTGATTCGCATGTGCTCTTCATACTTCACCTTCACTGTACAAGTATTTTTTACAGACATTTTTACTATCACTTGTTTTACTTACTTTATATCTGTTGTATTTGCTTACATTTTTAACACTGTTTTTGATTCATGTCAAGGCATCCTTATTGTTCATCTGATTGATTTTTACTTGTCTTTGTTCTTGTTGTCTGTAAAGAAAATTTTACCTATCCTTTTGAAAAGTGACACACAAATAAAGTTTGTTATTATTACAACAGCATGAGAGCTCAACAGAAAGAATCAGTTTGGCAAACCTGGTGTGTTTGAGTTTGGGCTTTGCCATCGCAGCCTCCCATGGTCGACTGGGGCCCAGTTTAACCTCTAAAGCAGCCCTGCCAACAATGCTGCCTGAGCGGAGAGCAGGATGGGTGGGTGGGAGAGAGCGATAGGGTGGGGAAGTAGCATTTGTGGTGGTAAGGGCATAGAGGTGTGAAGATAATAGCCCCAATGGGGAGATATGCAAGGCAGGGGCGCTTTACGAGGCTGGGTCAGTCTGGTGTGAAGGAGTCCTGCATTGCACAGACAGAAACTGAAGGCGTAATCTTCAACTTATTCCTTTTTCACTTCTGGTGGCTTTGGATCTCTCTCTCTCTCTCTCTCTCTTTCTCTCTCTCTCTCTATCTCTATCTCTCTATTAGTAATACCAGTCCCAACTTCTCTTGTCAAAACAAAATCATATTCT
>OMOV01088737.1:0-11657 GCA_900312565.1 Beryx splendens | reverse complement strand
CGGCGGCGCAGCCACCAGCCCAGGCACAGAACCAGTCCCTGGGCATGCAGCCACTGCCCCCGCAGCAACCTATGGTAGGCCCCGTCCGGCGGAGTATCGGCTTTATCGCGTTGTGGAAAGTTTAATGTGACAATATGCAATATAGCGCATGGCATGAACTCTGTGTACGTGAGGAAAGGTGATAGGAGAGTGAACCAATAATATGGGTTGAATATATGGTAGATTTATTTTTTCATGTCAATGTTGAAGTACTAATTAATGTAGGCTATCTATTAAAAACCGGTAAAGTTAAGAACGACTTGTGTGTGTCTTCATTGCAGTTCCCACGACAAGGTATGCAGCAGACTCAGCAGCAGCAGCAGACTGCAGCTCTGGTCAGGCAGCTCCAACAGCAACTTTCAAGTAAGACCACAAACTTGTCATGTTTTCATTTGTGTGTGTGCGTGTGTGTGCGTGCGTGTGTGTACAGTTGTCATTGTATATTGACGAACAACAGATTCTATATTGACAGAGGATGCTTGATTTTTTCCCTTTTGCAGATACACAACCAGGACAGAGCACCAATTCATATTACTGATACTGCTGTTTATAGTGGTGTGCGGAGAATAGAGACCCTCAGTGTGTGGGAGTGTCCCCAGTCGGTAGATTGGCAGGTGAATGTGTCCAATGCCGTGCAGGCCCTGTTTGTAGAGGTTTAGGCAGTTAGGAGGGACGACTGTTCAAGGCACAAAGGGCGACCAAACGGGCGAACCAAACCCCACCTTGACCAGCGAGGCAACATGTTCAGAAAATAACTCTTCAGTCATGTAATTACGGAATATCCGAGGAGGGATTGTGCTGTGAAATAAACAGATCATGGAGAATAATGGAAGTTTATGTAAAAAAGTACCAGAAATTATAAGAATAATGCAATTTTTTATTTTATTTCAATTTGTACAATTTTTTCAGTTTCGTGTATTTCTCATTAAAAAATCATGTCAGTTTTTATGTCTCGTATTTGTGTTGGTTGCCTCTATATTACCTTTTAAAACTTTCAGTGAAACCCACAATGGAAAAAGGGCAATCAAATGAATTTACAGCTTTGTTTTGTTTTGCATTGCATAACACTGTCACATGAAAACTCCCTAACTTCAGTTTAAATCACAGGGTTAAAGTTTATTGTCTCATTTAAATAGCAAAGTTTACGCAGTCCTTTGTGTGCTCAGTAAGTTTCATAGTCCTTCTAACCCAGACACAAGTCCGTTGGCCACTTTCATATCTGAAGTATCCAATTCAGCCTGTGTAGACGGCAATGAAAACACCTTAACTTCACCTAGATGTGCATGTAAATCCCAGTCCCCTTAGCTAAATAAGTTATTCATCTAACAACATTAATAACTTATAAGTTACAGCGTTACATCCCAACAGGATGCATAACAGTAGCTACCACCTAGTTTGTATAATAGTGTTCCAAAAATTGGTTACACCCCGAGTTTTAGAGCAAATAATTATTTCCTGCAGAACAGAGGTGTGGTTCAGCTTCAGATGCATTGTCATTCTAGAAGAGTCAGTTCCTCAAAGAAGACTAAATGGTAATTACATGGCAGAAACTATGGGCGCAAACCACTTTTTCAGCAGCAATATCAGGAAGTGAATATCAGAATTAATCCCGCACTTGTCATGAAACAATTACAGAGAGAAGTGGAAATAACTTCCGGATTGTTGTGGTGCTGACAAGGGCGTAACAAGTCGCCACACTCCTGTAGCCTTGGTGCAAGTAATGTTTTGAGTCTGGATAAGAGACGTTTTGACAAAAAACATCAGGTTCACCAAATGAGACTATTACCTGTGTGCCAAACTATTTGGGAAGCATTATTTTCTATAACAAACAAATGTATAGTGTGGCAGGCTCAGAACCATTCATAGAACGCTAGATCATTATGAATATTTCTTCTACAACTATAAATACCAAATCATCACATTCAAAGAACAAGGCAAAATATTACCACCAACATTCAATATCTTTATTCACTAAAACACAATCACAGGGAGCATAGCACATAATTCTTCTATCTCAATTTTGCAGCCTTTTTTGGTTTTATAGGTTTTGCTTTACCTGCGTTTGGACTCTCCAGACGACTAAAAAGCACTCCAGAGTCGGACCCTAGCGCTCTCCCTTCAAAGGGACAGTCTATTCCCTGGTACCTTGGCAGGAAGTTCAGATCAGCCCAGCTCCTCTCGCCTTGTTGCACCCCTAATCTGGACAGGAGCTTGTTAGACGTCTCTGGCACTATGGGCTGGAGGAGGGTGCCATAAACCCTCAAGCATTCGAGGGACACGTGGATGATGGTGTCCAACCAGCGCTGGTCTTTACTGTCCCCTCTGTCCAACTTCCAAGGCGTGTGACGCTGAACAAACCCATTTGTCTGCCTCACACACCCGCCAACGGCCTCCAGAGCTTTGTATACATGCATGCTCTCGTAGTGCTGCGCCACCACAGCCGGGAGGCTTTTCACAGCGTCCAGCATGCGGTAGTCTTCGGCCACGGCTCTGCCACTCTGATCACTGGGGAAGGAGTCGGGGCAGAAGGAGGGGTAGACCTGGGCTGGGTTGAGAGAGGGAGCTGTGCAGCGGTTCAGAAGACCGCCCAGAGTGTCGGCCAGCTCTGCGTTGAGCAGCTTGACCACTTTGTCGTCGTTGTAATCGCAGTCTGAGTCTGGGACACCCTGACGTAGAAGGAAGTACCTCATACCATCAGTTGTGAACCTCTGCGAACGTTCGAGGGGATCTACCACATTCCCCAAACTTTTGGACATTTTCTTGCCCTCTACTGTCCAATGAGAGTGCACATATATCGCCTGTGGCAGTGGCAGTCCGGCCCCTAGAAGAAAAGATGGCCAATAGATGGCATGAAATTTTAAGATGTCCTTTCCTACAACATGGTGGGCCTCATTCCACCATTGGTCGTATTTATCTGGATAACCAGCCACTGTGAGGTAGTTGACCAGAGCGTCCAGCCACACATAGATTGTTTGTTCAGGGTCGTCTGGGACCGGGACGCCCCACTGAAGACGGCTTCTCTGACGGGACACTGACAGGTCAGGAAGGTCCTCCTGGAGCCACTGCAGAGCCGCCTGGTAGAAACGCTCAGGCTGTACAGCCTTGGGATTTCCTCTCAGCCAGTCGAGCAGCTGGGACCGAAACTCGGACAGACGGAACATATAGTTCTCCTCCTTCATCCACTCCACCTGCGAAAACAGCATGAATTAGACTAGGTTGCTACAAGCCTGTGTTTTGTCAGAGGAGTGAGGACAGATTGCAGGAACTGTGACTGTTGTGCATAACTAATAAAGAACATGTTTGATCACATGATATGTCTGCGGATCTCATTTGGTGTCTGCTTAGACAGTTTTGCATTTATTCATCTCAAATGGAAATCACCATGGGTGGAAGTAACTAATGACATTTACTCACGTTACTGTAATTGAGTACTTTAAGTCGGTAATTTTACTTGTTTTTTGCTAAAGTATTGTACTTAGCTACATTTTAAATCACACCCATTACAGAGTACAGATTTTGTGGCTCTCCATAAGCATCAGAAACTGGGCCAATTGAAATTGGTCAATTGTGGAGCCATTCACAGTTAAGAGAAGTCTGGCTTTACTTTGTGCACTTTATTTTGTAATTTCCAAATTTTCTAATAAAAAGAAACTAGTTTGGACTCTGTCCTCTCAAACTTTTGGACTGGTATAGGACAGATCACATCTGTTCTCTTTTGTAAAAAGTAACTCAGTGACTTTTACTCTGAGAACATTTTAAATTAGCTACTTTTTTATTCAAGTAGATTTTTTACGCCAGTACTTTTACTACTTCTACGTGGAGTAGAACATTCTAGCTCTCTTTCCACCCCTGGACATCACACCTCAATGTCTCTCACTCACCCTGTGTCCACTCTCCAGAGAAATCTTGATCTCCCTCCCCGATGAGTCGAAAGCATCTCCCACCTGCGTCGGAGTGAGGAAGCTTTCATCCTGCGTGGAGTACCAGCCTTCATAACTTCCCTTGTAAATGAGCCCTCTGTTCTGCAGCACTGACCAGAAATGCTGCACGGCAAGCCGGTGTCTCCGCTCGGTGGTTCTTATGAAGTCTGTGTGTGAGATGCTGCAGCTCCTGAAGAGATGTCTGAACCTCTCAGACACTTCGGTGCAGAAGCTCTGGGGATCTTTCCCCGCAGCATCAGCAGCTTGTTGGATTTTCAGGCCGTGTTCGTCTGTGCCTGAAATACAAGATCTCATGTGTTATTAAAAATTCTCACTGCATAGATTTGCATTTTAGGCATCAAGCCGACTCTCTCACTGTCGAGATTTACATTGAAATCAACTGTAGAAAGGGGTTCAATTCCTAGATTGACAATACTACACACTATGAAACCAAACCCCTTAATTTTATCCCTGAAATGTCCTTAATTTCTCATTACATAAACATTAATTATGCATTAAAAATAACATAAAAAGAGGGTGGTAACCTGCCATGGGTTTTTAAGGGATAGGGACATAGGGGAGAGATTTTTTGTATGCCTTTGCATGGTTTCTGGAAAGTTCCTGTCTCCCTGAATTTTACATTAAATTATAAAGTAAGCAGTCAAACATTAAGGGGTGTTTAAAGCGGTTTGATGGGGGTCTCCTCCATTAATAACTCCCTTAACTAATTTTAAGGGGATTTTGCATGAATTAAAGGGTGAATTGATGTAAATGTAAGGGTGTTTTAAGGGATTACTGGTTCCTAGAGACATGCAACCAAATGTAAGGAGTGAAAAGGTCAACATTCATCCCATCCCATGCATTTGTGTCAATGGGAGATTTACCTGTGGCGAACTTTGAGTTGAAGCCCTGCAGCAGCTTGTACCTGTGTAAGCAGTCAGCTATCACAGCTGAATACAAATGTCCCAAATGAGGGGAGGCGTTGACATAGAAGATGGGAGTGGTGATGTAGTAATTCCTTTCGTCTTTGGACAGATGTGTGCACATGCATCTCAGCTTTATCCTTTGTTGATTCCATTGAGGCGAAATTGGTGTCGAAAATGCACTTTGTTGCACTCTTTGCACAGCCTTACAGTTCCTGACGATGCACAGATATGGAATCCTCATCATTGGATAGCAGGTGATGTTCACATGAAATCCAGTCGTAGATTAAGAAAAGGATTTTAATCCCAGACAATGTTTAGTCCAAGGAGTGCAGTAAAGATTTGGTCATCCAGTCACTCATTTCCAAGAGATTGCGTTTTGCACACAAACAGGTAAGCAGAAAAATACTACCAATATCAATACTATCTATCACTATCACTACTTATCAATATAAGTCCTAGCATTCGTTATCGATAAACATAGTATGTGTTATTGAATTGTACGAAATTGTTCTATAACAGTAACATGTGCAATTTGTTTCCTCGTCAAGGTTAGGTCTTCTTCCGGTTTCCGTACGCAACGTCTATTCGCCCAATCAAAACGCTGAGCCGTGAATAAACCCGCCTTTTCGGGGAGGATTTACGAGCGCTAAGAACCAATCAGATTACGAGAACGTCCCTCTGGTCAGTGCTGTCAAAGTTAGGCAGGAGTATTTTTGTGAGAAGTTCTGGCAGCCTGATATGCAGTGTAGAAACAGTTAAGCAGCATATATATTAAATCGATGTTATATTATCAGCCGCAGTCTTCTTCCGTTCCTCAACTCAGGCTGTAACCAGGAAGTGCCGCGGTGACTAACAGCCAATCAGCTGCTCCACTCCCAGCAACGAAAACGTTGGCGTGACAACTAAGGTAAAAACATAGCTTTCTTATAAAATTGTAGGCAAAAATAGCTTGTTGAATTTAACTAAATTAGACTAATTTACCTGAAGTCATCATCGAGCTTGGAAAATGTTGTTTTTTTATATATTGTTCTCAGTGTCTGTGGTTTTAACAGTCGTTTTATCAGCAGCATGTCATGTGACTTGAAATGTTAGGCTACTTGTTGCTCGAACATGAAAAGTTCACAAACAAGCTTTGTTGCCTATACGATTTGAGATGAATACAGCGGAATCTGTGTACTTCCATTTCAGATGGATACGAACCGTGTGGATTTCTACATTGGTCTTTCTCTGGCTGTGAGCTCCAGTGTTTTTATCGGGGCAAGCTTCATCTTGAAGAAGAAAGGCCTTCTGCGATTGGCCAGCAAGGGTTCGATGCGAGCAGGTAACCTTTTACAGGAAAAATAAAACTACAGTCATCCTAAACTTTAGAGTTGAACTATACAGATCACAGAAAAACTTTGAGTGTATGTTGGAACGTAACCAAAGGAGATAAAATACCATATGTTCAGTGTAAACTTCACACTTCATACACATTAGAAGTTACTTATAGGGATATGTTGGTGACTTCAATGGGGAAATTTAATAACAGTGAAACTGACATGAAGTTGTGGTAAGAAGAGAGTTGGTGAAAGAAGCTACTGACTTTCTCACTTAACATCAGTGAGGAAATATGGAGTAGTACAGTTTTGTTTCTGTCCCACAGGTCAAGGCGGGTATGCTTACCTCAAGGAATGGCTATGGTGGGCAGGACTTATTTCAAGTAAGTGAATGATTTGTGATCTCAGTATAACAGAGTACTTCATTCTGCTGCCGAACTGTGTGACACGGTCAACTGTGTTTGATTTGGTCGCCCTGCTTACCAGCCGTCCGTATGACATTGAGGTCTTTGTTTTCAAAGGGGAAACAAGGCTCTTGTGGGTTTGGTATTTTTTGCTGCTGGTCTTTTCAGTAGATGTAGTGCCCACTATATTCCTTTGAAGTACACATTCCTCAAAAGAGCACATTTGCACATGTGGGTTGGAAGAGAATAATTTGTCAAAACTCACCAACTGCAACATTTACAGCTGTGACTGTCCCCTTTTGGCGGCAGTGTGTCCTAATGTTTATGGCCTGTGTTTCAGTGGGAGCTGGAGAGGCTGCTAACTTTGCTGCATATGCATTTGCACCCGCCACACTCGTGACTCCACTCGGTGCAATGAGCGTACTTGTAAGGTAATTGTCTCACAGGGTGGTTTTGACAGCTGATGTGTCGGCTGCAGTTTTTCACACTTCTCAGGCTGTCGTGTGTGACTCTCTTGGTGTGATACAGAGATGTGTGTGAATACCAATAGCACTTCAAACTTCCCGTTTTCTTTGATAGTTTAAATCTGCAGTAGCATATGTGATAGCGTGCAATATCTGACAGGTTTCTTCTTCCAGTGCTGTGCTCTCCACCTACTTCCTGAACGAGAGGTTGAATGTGCATGGGAAGATTGGGTGCTTGCTGTGCGTCTTGGGCTCCACAGTGATGGTGATCCATGCCCCGCAGGAGGAGGAGGTGGCCTCCCTCAGTGCCATGGCCGAGAAGCTGAAAGACCCAGGTAGGGACAGACCGTGGACTGTGGGTGTTTACTTGTGTGATTTGATTGAAAATGTTCCGGAAAATTATTCCCAGATAAGAGCCGGAACCTTTTTAAGGACACTAACTTATTGTCGAATACTCCCACTCAGGTTTCATTGTGTTTGCTGCGTGCATTGTGGCAAGCAGCCTGGTTCTTATCTTTGCTGTGGCCCCACGGTATGGACAGAAGAATGTGCTGGTCTACATCCTGATCTGCTCTGTGATTGGCTCCCTGTCTGTGTCTTGTGTCAAGGGCCTGGGCATTGGCATTAAGGAGCTGTTCGCTGGGACAGCAGTGCTGAAGGAACCCCTGTTCTGGTCCCTAGTCATCTGCCTGGTAGTCTGTGTCAGCATTCAGATCAGTTACCTGAACAAAGCCCTCGACATCTATAACACCTCCATAGTCACGCCCATCTACTATGTCTTCTTCACCACGTCGGTCATGGCCTGCTCAGCCATCCTCTTCAAGGAATGGCTGAGCATGACCACCGATGGAGTGGTGGGAACTATCAGCGGGTTCCTCACCATCATCTTGGGGATCTTCCTCCTCCATGCCTTCAAGGACATTACCTTTACCTTGGATTCCCTTCCACTGTACCTGCGGAGGGGTCCTCAGGGCTTCCCATGGGGCCACCAGCCCTATGTGGCCCTTTCCAACCATGACAGCCAAGCAGACGACGAGATTAAGATGCCCAGAGACGGGGGCTCGAAGGGGGGATACCCACCGGAAAGCTCCGTGAGGAGGAACAACAGCTTTGTCACTACTTAGCAATGTTGCCACTGACCATTATGAAGCTTTGTTTCACTGAAAAGCTTTACAATGTGACAAGTTAAGACTTAAGTTTACTAAATCAGAATCTCGAGTCTGCCTTATACATGTATATATGCACTGGATGAGCAAAGTTGCTTTGAAATGAGCGCACCGTTGCTATGAGCCCGTGATTTTACTACGACAAAAGGGTATTTTATCATCATCTTTGTACTTTGTCACGTTGGTGGAGCCAAATCATTTTACTGTGGTTAAAGAAAGATTGTACAGGAATATAATCTGTAGTATAAATTATTAGAATTTATCTGAATGTCAGTGTGAATGTCTGCTGTTGCAGTGTTATGTGTACAGTGTTATAAATTTAAAAACTTATACAAATACATACAATCTTTTAAAAAAATATGATCACTGTCAAATTCAAGGTTGAACAGTACTTAAGCCAAATTGTGCCTTGTTACTCAAGGCCATTATGCATCTTTTTGCACTTTTTAACCTGCATCATATATTGTACAAATGTGCTTTATGAACTTTTTATGACCAGTGATAAGGCAAAAGCTTTAATTTTCCTGAATGTGTTTCAATCATTTGTTGATGGCAACGTTTGAATAAGTCCTCTGACATGTTACTGTAATACCTCAGTATTATTTGCAAGCCTCACTGAAGAACTTTCTTTCCTCATGTAAATGCATTCCCATGATGCGCCAAGCTGTAACATTCCTCCATGATGTAATTTGTTGTTCGATAGTAATGTTAATTAAAGCCTAACTACAATATTACCTGACTACACCATGCCAAAAAATAGACCGGGTTAGTTGGCATTTTCTTTATTGCATATGTACATTTCAAAGCCTTCAGCCATAGATCATGCCTCTTTTCAATCAAGGCACTGTCCTCTTGGAACGATGTGGTGAACTCCTTGTAGCTGTCAAACACAGGAGGCAAACAATGTCCCAGATATTTGGATCTTGCTGTAGACTCCTTGCAGGCTCCCACACTTTACCCATTAGTTACTGCAGCGGATATCAAGACACTCCCAACGCAGTTTCACAATATGACCAGGGAATAGACTTGAATTCCATGTGTACCTGACTTAAAACGAAACCAACATGAAGTCATTACTAGCAGCTGACCACAATTAAAACTTCTTACGACTCACATCCGACTGAATGAAGGACAAATCAAACCCAAGACTTGCACGAGTCGCGGCAACAAGATACACGGTGTTAACCTGAGGCACTTGTATCAAAAGTAAGACTTCTTGTTCCTATTTCCAGATTAATGGACAGTTCTCATATTGCACCATACAGAAAGCTGGCAGGACCAAAGGGCCTTGTCTTGGATCAGTGGCTGTGTGCTCCTGTCTTTGTCAGTCCTTTCAGTGACAGTTTAGTCTGACATCGTCTCTGAGAAGGAGCCCCTACTCCTCTGGGTCTGCTCCAGCCTGTTCAGGATGAACTGGCTGGTGTCAATAAACCGCTCTACACAGTTAACAAAGCACACTTCTGTCCTGGAGTCCAGCTTTGGCCCGGGCTTATCCATGCATTTCTCCTGGAGAGAGATCACAGACACACGAGTTAAGCTAAAGACAATGATCATGGAAGGTATTGCAAACAACACATGTTACTCATTTAGCAACACAAGCAGTAGATGTTCATAAACTCTGTACTAATGTATTATAAGCAAAGGGAAACGGATACCCACCGCACTACAGTAACGTTAGCTAACGTTAGTTAACTGCTTACGTCGGCTTGGTGGTCCAAGTTACGTTACACACTTGCCCATCATAACAAACCTGTTTCATGTGGCTATTACAATAATAAGGTCTAAACACGTTTCTGCAATCATACCTGTACGCAGGACTATACAGATAATTAAAGTAAAAAGTAAATCTAAAAGCTGCTGCTAGCTAACGTTACATATACTGTGCTAGCCGGAGAGCTAACTGCAGGCTTCTCTTACCCAGCAGACCTCAGTCATCTGATGCACCAGCTGCTGAAATCTTTGTTTCTGAGACTCAACTTCGATGAACTGCTGCAGCTGCGGGTCCGCCGTCGCTCCCTGGCCGTCCATATTTCAATATAAATAGATTGTAAATGCAGAATTGTAATTATGAATGACTGATTGCTGACCTTCACGTGTATGGATGGGTAGATACGACGGGAACCAGGAAGTACTTCGACCAATCAGAGAGCGCGCTGGCACTTCTTCTTTGTCGGATCTATGGCGGGTGGCAACCAGCGTGACGGTGCATTACCGCCACCTGTGTTGGAGTGTGGACCAGACAAAACACAAAACTATATTACACTGAACAATAAAGTCTTTTGATCAGCTCAGCTTCTTCCAAATAATGGAATAGACTTCCTAACCTGATGGAAAGTACATTTAACTCAGTTCTTCCACTCCACACTTCCTGATTTCCCTCTTTAACGATTCTCGTTCTGGAAAGTATTTATGGCAGTGAAAAATGACATGCTCCACTGATTCCTCTATTTAACAGTGCTCACATAATCCCGAGGGACTGTTTATTAAGTGCAGTGGTTTATTAACTCTGGTACCCTCACCCTTGTTAAGATGTTCTCCTCTTTGGTGCTCCTTTCAGCTGACCCCGCTGTGCCCGCTCCTGGCTGCACTACATAGAGGTGTCGTCCTGTGTTTGCTGTATCCCCACTGCGCTGCCGCTCTTTAGTTATGCTTCTTTTGATTATTTCTTGTGCTTCAGATTTACTGAGTGAAATGTCCATAATCTCTTCGTGTTTCAGTGCCTGTTTTGCTAATGCATCCACAATTTCACTGCCCTTTATCCCTCTGTGAGCTGGTGTTATCAAAATATTCATATTTTAAAATCTGTACAGTTTCATATATCTCATTAACTATATCCTGCCGACTGTAAGATATAAATGATTGCGATGACATTAATGCAGAACATGAATCTGTACAAAGAATAACCTTTTTAATGTGTAACTCTTCTATCCACTGTATAAACTGACAAATTATCTGATCTTCTACTTTTAATAGAAACTTGTAAGGCTGATAGGTATACTAAAAGCAAAACCTGTGGTAGCCTATGCGCTGGCACTGTCCAGCATACACGCTTTTTGTGACATGTTTCTCGTAGCATTTTTGTAATTTCTGTGCAATTTCAAGACTTTTATAATACCTGCACATGTGATCATATAATATACACTTGTTTAAATCATAAAATATAAGCTAACACATATGAAAGTCATGTTCACGTCCAATAATTCGTTGCGAATAGATTTGTATTTCAAAACAACTATCAGATGTTTTTTACAGTCATTATAGTTTCTCTTTGAACTTCACAAGTCCCCAAGCTTGGAAAAGCCTGGTATCTCTATTCCCCTTGCAGAGTCAGTATTTTCCCAAATGATTCGACAGCAGAGCCAGTATACAGACACGTACAATAAACTTTTAATTCAAACTTCTTCAATAAAATATACACATTT